>JAGIQG010000001.1:4623359-4698359 GCA_024679065.1 Sphyrna mokarran
GAGAGAGAGAGAGAGAGATACAGATACAGAGAGAGAGAGATATACAGAGAGAGAGAGACAGAGAGAGGGGTAGATATATAGAGAGAGAGAGAGAGAGACTGCAGAGAGAGATACAGATACAGAGAGAGATATACAAAGAGAGAGAGGGGTAGATATAGAGAGAGAGAGAGACTACAGAGAGAGATACAGATACAGAGAGAGAGAGATACAGAGAGAGAGACAGAACGATAGAGAGAGGGATAGATATAGAGAGAGAGAGAGACTGCAGAGAGAGATACAGATACAGAGAGAGAGATATACAGAGAGAGAGACAGAGAGAGAACTGATAGAGAGAGAGAGGAGACTGACAGAGAGGATAGAGAGAGAGAGACTGACAGAGAGAGAGAGAGGAGAGAGAGAGATGATACAGATAGAGAGAGAGAGAGAGACTGAACAGAGAGAGATGGGAGATACAGAGAGGAGAGAGACTGACAGAGAGGAGATAGAGAGAGAGAGATATACAGGAGAGAGAGGAGAGAGAGAGAGGCTGACAGGAGAGAGAGAGAGAGAGAGACTGACAGAGAGAGAGGAGACTGACAGAGAGAGAGAGAGAGACTGACAGAGAGAGACAGACAGAGAGAGAGAGTGATGACAGAGAGAGAGAGACTGCAGAGAGAGAGAGAGATGACAGAGAGAGAGAGACTTCAGAGAGAGAGAGAGAGAGGAGAGAGAGAGACGGAGAGAGAGAGAGAGAGACTGACAGAGAGGAGAGAGAGAGAGAGAGAGACTGACAGAGAGAGAGAGAGAGAGAGAGAGACTGACAGAGAGAGAGAGAGAGAGAGAGAGAGACTGATACAGAGAGAGAGAGAGACAGACAGAGAGAGAGAGACTGACAGAGCGCTCGCGAGTCTATGTGCGCGCGCGTAAGCCAGCGCTACCGGCGCGCGTGTCCCTCTGGGTGCGCGCCGCCTCCGTCCCAGTGCGCGCGCACACACATCAGTCACGCATTCCAGTTGGTCAGCGCGCATGCCCCAGTCTGTGGCACGCGCGTCCCAGTGAACGCGCACGAGTCCCGGTATGTGTGCGCGCGTCTCCGTGTGTGTGCACGCGCGCCCCAGTCCGTGCGTGCACATGTCCCAGTGTGTGCACGCGCGCGATTTAGTGTGTGTCCCGGTATCCCCGTGTAGGGCTGTGGCCGCCCCATTCCGGCGAGCGGTGTGTCCCTGTGGGGTGGGGGGGGTGGTTTGTGTGGGTGTGTGTCCCGCTGTCTAGGCCGCAGCCCGCATTGAAGTTGGTCACGAACCTTTGCTGAGGCTCCAATGACCCTGAGCGCCGCCATCACTGCGCACCAACTACTTCCGGAGTCACCAGCTGCTACCGGGTGACTGACTGCCGATGAGTGTGAGAGGCTGACAAGCCGATCCCCGCTGGCCAATGGGGCTGAGCCGCTGACTGACCTCCAGTTGCATCTCCCCTCCCTGGCCTGGAGGAGCAGTGTTCTGCTATGATTTCCTTCCCATTTCATCAACCACGTTTCATATAATGTTAGAACACAACAGAAACTGTTGGAAATACTCGACAGATCAAGCAACTGTGGTTAATATTTGAATCGACATGACTTTTCTTCAGTTTGAAAGAGGAGAAATGTCACAGGTGTAGAGTTTTACAGCACTAAGAGGCCCTTCAGCCCATCGCGTCCACACTGACCATGAAACACCTGCCTATTCTAATCCCATTTTCCAGCACTTGCTCCGTATGCAATGACATTTCAAGTGCTCATCTAACTTCTCCTTAATTATTGTGAGTGTTCCTATCTGTACCATCCTTTCAGATAGTGAGTTCTAGATTCCCGCCGCCCTCTGGATGAGGAGGTTTTTCCTCAACTTCCCTCTAAATTTCCAGCTCTTTGCCTTAAATCTCTATCCCCTGGTTATTGATCACTCTACAAAGGGGAAGTTTCTTCCTAGCTACCTTATCTATTTGCCTCATAATTTTGTATACCTCAGTGAGCCCCCCCCCCCCCCCCCAAGACTTCTCTGCTCCGAGGAAACCAACCCCAGCCTAACCAGCCTGTCTCCAACACTGAAATGTTCCAATCCAGGCAACATTCTGGAGATCCTTTTTACTGCGATCACATCCTTCCTGTAATGTACTGACCAGAACTGCACAAGTGCTTTAGCTATAGAACATAGAACATAGAACAATACAGCACAGAACAGGCCCTTCGGCCTTCGATGTTGTGCCGACCAAAATAAAAAGCAATGCCCCTCCTAACTAAACCATTCCCCTCTCATCCATATACTTATCAACTAACCTCTTAAACGCCACCAAACTTGGCGCATCTACAACAGCTGCAGGCAGGGCATTCACTCCCTAATCACTCTTTGAGTAAAGAACCTACCTCTGATATCCGTCCTATAACTCATACCCCTTAATTTAAAGTTGTGTCCCCTCGTGCTAGCTTTTCCCATCCTAGGAAAAAGGCTATCACTGTCCACCCTATCCAAACCTCTAATTATCTTATATGTTTCAATAAGATCCCCCCTTAGCCGCCTCCTTTCTAACGAAAACAACCTCAAATCCTTCAACCTGTCTTCATAGGACCTGCCCTCCATACCATATCTTTCTATGGCTTAGCAAGCATTTTATATAGTTCCATCATAGAACATAGAACATTACAGCACAGAACAGGCCCTTCGGCCTTCGATGTTGCACCGACCAATATAAAAAGCAATGCCCCTCCAAACTAAACCATTCCCTTCTCTTCCATATACTTATCAACTAACCTCTTAAACTCCACCAAACTTGGCGCATCCACAACTGCTGCAGGCAGGGCATTCCACTCCCGAACCACCCTTTGGGTAAAGAACCTACCTCTGATATCCGTCCTATAACTATCACCCCTTAATTAAAAGCTGTGTCCCCCTCGTGCTAGCTTTCTCCATCCTAGGAAAAAGGCTATCACTGTCCACCCTATCTAAACCTCTAATCATCTTATGTTTCAATAAGGTCTCCTCTTAGCCGCCGCCTTTCTAACGAAAACAACCTCAAATCCCTCAGCCTCTCTTCCTAAGACCTGCCTTCCATACCAGGCAACATCCTGGTAACCTCCTCTGTACCCTCTCCAATGCCTCCACATCTTTCTTATAATGTGGGGACCAGAACTGCACACAATACTCCAAGTGCGGCCGCACTAGAGTTTTGTACAGTTGCACCATGACGTTGCGGCTCCGAAATTCAATCCCTCTACCAATAAAAGCCAAGACTCCATATGCCTTCCTAACAACCTTCTCGACCTGACTGCCTACTTTCAGGGATCTATGCACATACACACCAAGATCCCTCTGTTCATCTAGACTACTAAGAATCCTACCATTTGCCCTATACTCTACACACCTCACACTTTGAGGTTAAATTCAATTTGTCACTGTTCCATCCGTCTGGCCAGCCCATCTATATAATTCTATAATCTAATGTTTGCCTCCTCAATCAATTTTTGTGAGGCGAAGGGGCAAACACTGAAAGCTTGTGAGTTTACTATCAAATAAATCGTTGGACTTAAATCTGGTTTTGTCAGACTTCTTAGCACATCTTAGAAACCATAGAAACCCTACAGTACGAAGGACCCCATCAATTTTCTGAAAGAGCACTCTACTTACACCCATTGTCCCCACTGTATCCTTGTAATCCTGGGCATTGATCATGGCCAAGTTGCCTAACCTGGATATTTTTGGACTGTTGGAGGAAACCTACGCAGACACGGGAAGAACATGCAATTTCCATAGTCACCCAAGGCCATAGTCAAACCTGGGTCCCTGGCGCTGTGAGGCAGCAGCGATAACCGCTGTACCACTTATTGGTCTAGATTTGATGCTACACCGGGAATTGAGACTGTGTCGCTGAGGATACTGACATGCATGAAGTTCTAACTGGGATGTAGTGCCCCATTCTGAGAGTGGATCAGGTGACCTAGGGAACAAGCTCCACCCAGGGTGGAACGTGGGGCAGTTGATCTGACTGTGCACCTGTTGATGTTCAATAAACTCTCCTTGTTTGAATTATACCGATCTACCTAATTTATAGATTATAATTAGACTCAAACCTAATAGATAGGAGCAGTGAAGCTGGTGATGTCTGCGGATAATGTACAGGGTCAGATTGTATGTGGACAATGGTATTATTGTGTGACTTTATGGGTGACCCATCTTCTGGAGTGGTTGCAGTGCATGTGGTGCAGGTACAGTGCCATTTTGGCATCAGGGTCAGGTGTCATTTCCGGTGCTCAGGCCAATGCTGAATGGTCTGTGCAGTTTCATTCCTTATTGTCTTTTCTGCAGCATTTCATATAAATGAGTGTCTTGCTTGCCATTTCAGAGGGCAGTTCAGAGTAACCACATTGACTTTGGAGTCACATGAATGCCAGACCAGGTGAGGACAGCTTCCCTAAAGGATATTAGTGAACCATAAGAACATAAGAACTAGCATCTGGCCCCTCAAGACTGCTCCGCCATTTGATAAGATCATGCTGATATTTTCGTGGACTCAGCCCCAACTTACCCACCTGCTCGCCATAACCCATAATTTCTCTACTGTTCCAAAATTTTTCTGTCCTTGCCTTAAAAACTTTCAATGAAGTAGCTTCAACTGCTACACTGGGCAGGGAATTCCACAGAATCAAAACCCTTCATGTTGCAACTGTACAAGCTTCTGGTGCGGCTGCACTTGGAGTATTGTGTATAGTTTTGGTCGCCACATTATAAGAAAGATGTGGAGGCATTGGAGAGGGTACAGAGGAGGTTTACCAGGATGTTGCTTGGTATGGTGGGAAGGTCTTATGAGGAAAGGCTGAGGGACTTGAGGTTATTTTCATTAGAGAGAAGAAGGTTAAGAGGTGACCTAATTCAGGCATACAAGATGATCAGAGGGTTAGATAGGGTTGATAGTGAGAGCCTTTTTCCTGGGATGATGATGGCTAACATGAGGGGACATAGCTGTAAATTAAGGGGTGGTAGTCATAGGATGGATGTCAGAGGTAGGTTCTCTACTCAGAGAGTAATAAGGGCGTGGAATGCCCTGCCTGCAGCAGTTGTGGACTCACCAACTTTGAGGGCGTTCAAATGGTCAGTGGATAGGCATATGGATAACATTGGAATAGTTAAGGTTTAAGAGTCATTAGATTGGTTCCACTGGTTGGCGAAACGTTGAGGTCCGAAGGGCCTGTACTGTGCTGTAATGTTCTATGTTCTTTGTGTGAAGAAATTCCTCCTCAACTCAGTGCTAAATCTGCTTCTCCTTATTTTGAGGCCATGTTACCTCATTTGGTTTCACCTGCCAGTAGAAACAACTTCCCTGCTTCTATCTTATCTATTCTTTCATAATCTTATATGTTTCTATAAGATCTCTCTAAGTCTTCTGAATTTCAATGAGTATAGCCCCAGTCTACTCAGTCTCTCCTCATAAACCAACCCTCTCAACTCTGGAATCAACCCAGTCAATCTCCTCTGCACCTATTCCAGTGCCACCATATCCTTTCTCAAGTAAGGAGATCAAAACTGTATACAGTACTCCAGGTGTGGCCTCACCAGCACTTTATAGGCTGCAATATGAGCTCGCTGTTTTTAAACTCCATCCCCCTAGCAATGAAGGACAAAATTCCATTTGCTTCTCAATTACCTGCTGCACCTGCAAACCAACTCCTTGTGATTCTTGTACAAAGACACCCAGGTCCTTCTGCACAGCATTTTGCTGTCATTCCTGCCAAAATGGATGACCTCACATTTACCAACATTGTACTTCATCTACCAGACCCTCGCCCATTCACTTAGACTGTCTATATCCCTTTCAGTGTCCTCTGCACACTCATTTTAATGTTATCTGCAAATTTTGACACACTGCACTTGGTCCTCAACTCCAAATCATAGGTGTAAATCATTAACAATTGCAGTCCCAACACTGATCCCCAAGGCACACCACTAGTCACTGATCGCCAACCAGAAAAACACCCATTTAACCCCATTCTTTGCTTTCTGTTAGTTAACCAATTCTCTATCCATGCTAATACATTACCCGTAACACTGTGCACCTTTATCTTACATGGCAGTCTTTGGTGCAGTACCTTGTCAAACGTCTACACTAGGTTTTGGGCACCATTACTGAGAGTAGTTTTAAATTCCATTATAGAACATAGAACATAGAACAATACAGCACAGAACAGGCCCTTCGGCCTTCGATGTTGTGCCGACCAAAAATAAAAAGCAATGCCCCTCCTAACTAAACTATTCCCTTCTCTTCCATATACTTATCAACTAACCTCTTAAACGCCACCAAACTTGGTGCATCTACAACAGCTGAAGGCAGGGCATTCCACTCCCTAATCACTCTTTGAGTAAAGAACCTACCTCTGATATCCGTCCTATAACTCATACCCCTTAATTTTAAGCTGTGTCCCCTCGTGCTAGCTTTCTCCATCCTAGGAAAAAGGCTATCACTGTCCGCCCTATCTAAACCTCTAATCATCTTATATGCTTCAATAAGATCCCCTCTTAGCCGCCTCCTTTCTAACGAAAACACCCTCAAATCCTTCAAACTCTCTTCATAGGACCTGCCCTCCATACCAGGCAACATCCTGGTAAACCTCCTCTGTACCCTCTCCAATGCCTCCACATCTTTCTTATAATGTGGGGACCAGAACTGCACACAATACTCCAAGTGCGCCGCACTAGAGTTTTGTACAGTTGCAACATGACGTTGCGGCTCTGAAATTCAATCCCCCTACCAATAAAAGCTAAGACTCCATATGCCTTCTTAACAACTTTATCCACTTGACTGCATACTTTCAGGGATCTATTGACACATACACCAAGATCCTTCTGTTCCTCAACACTATTAAGAGCCCTACCATTAGCCCTATACTCTACACATTTATTGTTCCTGCCAAAGTGCATTACCTCACACTTTTCCACATTAACTCCATTTGCCACCTCTCGGCCCAGCTCTGCAACTTGTCCAAGTCACTCTGTAAACTAAAACACCCCTCTTCACTATCCACCACACCACCAACTTTAGTATCATCTGCAAATTTACTGATCCATTCCTCAATACCCTCATCCAGATCATTTATAAAAATTACAAACAGCAGGGGCCCCAAAACAGACCCCTGAGGCACACCACTCGTCACCGAACTCCACGATGAATATCTCCCATCAACCACCACCCTCTGTCTTCTATATGCCAGCCAATTTCTAATCCAATTAGCTAAATCACCCTCTATTCCACACATCTTCATTTTCTGTAGAAGTCTTCCATGGGCCACCTTATCAAAAGCCTTACTAAAGTCCATATATACTACATCAACCGCCTTACCCCCATCCACCTCTCTGGTCACCTTCTCAAAAAACTCAATGAGTTTAGTAAGGCATGACCTACCCTTCACAAAACCATGCTGACTATCCCCAATCAATTCATTTCTCTCTAAATAACTATAAATCCTATCCCTAATAATTCTCTCCAATACCTTGCCCACAACAGAAGTAAAGCTTATATTATATTTACAAACATTATATTATAAACATTATATTTATGAATTGGATTTAAATTCGACCTGTTGTCAAGACAGGATTTGAACCCTTGTCTCTGGAGCATTAAGTCTGGTCTCTGGGTTATCAGTTGAGTGAAATTGCCTCCTGGTCTGGGTAGTGAAGGTAAAGTGGGCCAGAGATGCTATGGGATGCTCAGTGTGACCAGGCCCTGGGGCAGGGCGGTGCCAGGGGCCAGGGAAGGGGGAAGAGGAGGCCATTGGGCCCATCCTGCCTGTGCCAGCCTTCCTTCCATGGTCCTGCCCTCATGCGCTGCAGGGATTGGTTGAGACGGATTACTGTTGTCAAGGCTCAGACCTGAGTATCTCATCCAATCAGCGAATGGGAAGGTAATACTCATCACGGATTGGTGAAGCCAGTTGTCACTCAGAATGTTCCCATCTCTTATTGGTTAAAGCCGCCATCAATCAGCGACTCCACGATGCTATTGGCTCTAATCAGCAGCCAATGGCAGGAGATCAGATGTGATAGGCCTGTGCTGCTGTCAATCACACACAGCCCGTGAATCCTGTCCGGTGATTGGTCCCTCGCGCTGTCAGTCAGGGATGTGGGCGGGGTTGAGGTGGGAACCGCCCCTCGGCTGCCGGTGGTGGACAGCAGCGGCTCGGTGCTGCGCTGACGCGATGGACGGCGGCCGGAGCTTGTCGGCTGGGCCGCGGGCCGAGCCCCAGCGGCGGGAGCCTGGCTTCGCCCTGCGGAACCTGACAACGGAGAACCGGAGCCCCGGCCCGAGGGCCGCTCCCTTCAGCCAACAGGTAAAGAGCGGTCCGGAGGCCGGGGTGGCGATCACTGGGTGTTGGAGGGACGGAGGGAGAGACTGAGCCTGCGAGGGGAGAGAGAGAGACTGATGTCCGGGTGCTCCGGCTTGTTACCCCAGCCCAAGAGATGTCCGTGTTAAGTTACATTGGCCGTGCTAAATTCTCCCTCAGTGCACCCGAACAGGCGCCGGAGTGCGGCCACTAGGGCGATTTTCACTTCATTGCGGTGTTAATGTAAGCCTACTTGTGACACTGATTAAATAAAGTTCAGTTGGCCCTGTGTATTTGCTGGTTAGGCCTGTAAGTCAGTTGGTGGGAGGCTGGACTTACTTCCTGACCCTTTGGTAGTTCCTTGCGGTCTTGAGCAGAGCAGGAGTCCATACCGAGCTGTGATACAATCCCAGAAAGGATGCTTTCTATGGTGCATCTGTAAAAATTGGTGAGAATTGTAGCGGACATGCCAAATTTCCTTTGCCTCCTGAGAAAGTAGAGGTATTGGTGGGCTTTCTTAACTATAATGTCAGCGTGGTTGTTGGTGACCTGGACACCTAAAAACTTGAAGCACTCGACCCTTTCTACTTCGTCCCTGTTGACATAGATAGGGACATGCTCTACTTTATGTTTCCTGAAGTTGATGACTATCTCCTTTGTTTTGCTGATTTTGATCAGATTTATTATTATTGTCGCATGTATTAACATACAGTGAGAAGTATTGTTTCTTGCACGCTGTACAATTATTGACTCGGTCTACACTTTCCACTGCCTTGGCAAAGCAGACAGCATAATTAAGGACCCTACAGGCCCCGGACATTCTCTCTTCCACCTTCTTCCGTAGGGAAAAAGGTACAGAAATGTATCATGTACCAACTGACTCACGAACAGCTTCTTCCCTGCTGCTGTCAGACTTTTGAATGGACTTACCTTACATTAAGTTGATCTTTCTCTACATCCTAGCTATGACTGTAAGATTAATTCTCTACTCTTGTTTCCTTCTCTATGAACGGTATGCTTTGTTTGTATGGCATGCAAGAATACTTTTCACTGTTATACTAATACATGTGACAATAAATGAAACACAGCACTTTCAGTCATCAGTCTTTATTTTTGTCTTGTTTATAGGTGACAGCACTGTGCCCTGGAGTCAATAACCAACGCTACTGGTGTGAAACTGGCCATTGCTGTGGAGAGACTGGCTGCTGCACCTATTTTTATGAGCTGTGGTGTAAGTAAATGGCGAGATCTAGTCTTATTGACAGTCTTAGTAAATCAGGCTGCCGTTAGAGCAATGCAGCAGAGTTCAAGCAAGAATTCGCATGCAGAGCAGGGATGTTCAGGGGAGTTGAGTTTGTGTGTGTGGAGTGGGACAGCACATGGTGGTGAGGAAGGGTGTGGGGGGGCTGGTTGGAGTATGGAGGGCACAGGGTAGTGGTGAAGGGTGCAGAGGGAGTTGAAGTGGGAAGATAGGGAAAGGTGGGGGGGGTGAGTTGCAGTGGATAGGCACGGTGGTAGGGAAGGGTGCAGGGGATTGGAATGGTAGCGCACTGGATGGTGGGGAAGGGTGGGTGGGCTTGGAATGGGACAGCACAGTGTGGTAGGGAAGGGTGCTGAGTTGGAGTGGGAGGGTGCCAGGTAGGGGCATGGGTAGCGCAAGGGTGGAATGTGGGGATGCAGGGTGGGAGCAGTGGTGGCCACGTTACTGTGTTCTCCTTGGCTGTGTGTTGCCTGACACTTTACACTGTGTCCCCTCACAGGGTTCTGGCTCCTCTGGACTCTCCTCATCCTTTTCACCTGTTGTTGTGCTTATCGCCATCGCAGAACCAAACTGCGCCTCCAGCAGCAGCAACGTCAGCAGGAAATTAACCTCATTGCCTACCATGGAGCATGTAATTACCCCAGCTCACCCCTTGACCAGAGTGAGTACAAATATTTGCAGACCCCCAGGGACTTCATTGTCCCCTTCCCTGAATCTTTCTCTCTCTCTCTCTCTCTCTCTCTCTCTCTCTCTCCCCTCTCTCTCCCCCCCCCCCAGTTTGGTTCATGAACTGGCTGAGGTTATTCCTGAAGGTAGTGCCTTGTTGCCTGATACTCAGGTTAAATCATCACCAGTCAGTCTCTATGATCATCTGGGATTATGGCAACTTTACCTATTATCTTACTGGTGAATAATGAGCTGTGAGTTAATGCCTAACTGCTGCCTGCCTCATACATTTTTCAATTATTTCCTCAGGACTCCTGGCTTCTTTCAAGCTCCCTGCGTACGAGGAGGTATCAGCCCAGCCTAGCACTCCTCCCCCATCCTACACTTCAATCCAATGCCAAGGGACCAGGGCTGAACTGAGCCCTTCACTCAGCTCCAATAACTGCACCAGCTGCTCTTGTAGCTCCAGCTCTCCCAACAGCAGCTCCATCTCTGACGCCAGCACCCCCAGTGATCCCGAGTCGGGATCCCCGCTCTCCTCCAGTTCCAGTCATGCTGCTGAAGATGTCAGTGTCACTGTGTCGCAAGCGGCTCTGTCCGGCTCTGAGGTGGAGGTGGAAGAGGAGGAGGGGGAGGAGGATGAAACACGCTCCAGGCACCGCCGTCTCACCGGGGACTCTGGGATCGATGTGTGCCGATGCCTTGTTCATGGAGATGACAATGAGGACTGCGCTGAGGAGACTGAGAGCTTCCTGCATGACAGACCAGGCTGTGGAGGAGAGCTGCACACTGCTCTGCTCCAGCCTGCTGATTCTGCCAGTCTCTGCTCATGCCAGCATCGTGAGGAGACCCTGACTCCCATCCTTCCCGTCTGAGGGACAAATCCAAAAGATCGGGAAGCTTGACAGTGCATTTAAAAAGAGACCAGAATCCTGGGGCTATGGGACCAAGGAGATAGTCACTGAGCCTCTTCAGTCGCAGATTAGAATGAGGTGCAATAGAAGGTCTGTCAATATTACTCCATATTGGAACTATTTATAACCTACAGCCATCTTGAGTGCTCGACTGCAAAGGAAACCATTGAACCTTGGTGCACGCTCCCACCCTTGAGCAGCTCCTATCTGCAAGTGTGTATCTCTTTCCCTCAGTCTCATCAGAGTGTCTCTCTGCCTCTGCCTAAAATTCTCATGTTGTTTCAGATTAACGATCACTGTTCTCTCACCTCTCCTGCTGTCATGATTCAGATTGTCTCCTGCGCTTGAGGGCTCTTGTCCAAATTCAGTGTGGGTTATTCAAGCTCCTGTTGATGTTGTTAGTGATTTAACTGGGAAAGCTCATGTTTACGCTCGCTGGTAGAATGTGAATGTGCAAAAGCCATTTGAAGGTAGCAACTCGTGGGCCGAAGGGCCTGTTTGTGCGTATTGTTCTATGAAGTCGGTGGGAGGAGGTGAGGATCGATTTTGAATAATCACCGTTTGCAAACTCGGATCAAGAAGTAATTAATTAGTTGGAGATTGTGTGAGATATTAAGTGTTTTTTGATGACCAAATATCATGGATTGCAATGGATCCCACACTGAATCCAAGGAGCCTGGTGCAGAGTTAGTAGTGGAGGGAGAATCGTTGATATTGGATGAGAATGTTGCTTCAGTTGCAACTTGCGTCTGTTCCACTATAAATCTCTTCCAGTCTCAGGGTTTGTTGTGATAGGAAAATGAAAGTATTGGAAAAAAAACTGCACATCGCTCTCCCTCTCTGAATCAGCCTCCTGGATACGACACTCATTAGTGTTAAGAGAGGTAAATACATGGGTAAAAATAATAATAATTAGAATCTTATAGCACTGATGGAAGTCATTTGGTCCATTATGTCTGTGCTGATTCTTTAAAAGAGCTATTGAATTGGTCCCGACAAAATACGCTTAGACTGCAAGTTGTTATTGATCTGGAAATTGCTGCCTGGAGGGGTGCTGGAGGAGGATTCATTAATAAGTATTTGAAGGAAAAAAAAATTACACAACTATGTGGAAAAGAGCAAAATTGATTGGACATCTCCACCAGAGCTAGAATAGGTACAATGGGTCAAATGTTCTCCTTCAGTATTCTATCATTCTATGAACTTTTCCTTTTACAATGTTTTTATTGATATATTTCTATTCTGTTGCTGGAAACTCTGCTGACTGGGGGAATGTCAGGAATTCCAGCCCAGCTTTCTTTTTGCTTTCTGATCTAATTTCCTTGATGTTCTGTTTTGGCCACCCCTTTAACACACTCAGCATTGAGGGGTGGGCAATAACTGAAGTCTTGCCAGTGTCGTCAAGGTCACAGAGTGAAGGACTTGCATTGCTATAGCGCCTTTCATGATCTCAGGATGCCTAAACCGCTTCAAAGCCAATAAAGTACTTTTGAAATATAATCATTGTTGTTTAGAAAAGTGACAGGGAACATGAGCACAGCAAGATCCAACAATGTTGGAGTGACTCGATCTGTAGCTGAACTTTGAGGAGGACTCTTTTCATTAATTGTCTCCTTATCTTTTATATCCACCTAGACAGCACTGCTGCACTCCCTCAGTACTGCATCGCAATGTCAGTCTAGTCTCTGCAGTGGGATAGCTGACAATAAAAAACAGTTAGGAGACTTGGATGTTCATAGCAAAATGTGCTGCCTCTTGCTTTGTGGTTAACTGAGGTGCAGCCAACAGATACTGAATTGTATGATGTAGAAAGAGGCCATTTTGTCCCATCAAGCCTTCTCTGACAACAATCCCACCCAAGCCCTAACCCTACAATCCCTACAAATGCCCCTGCACTAAGGAGCAATTTATCATGGCCAATCAATCTAACCCGCACATCTTTGACTTGTGAGAGGAAACTGGAGCACTCAGAGGAAACCCATAAAGACACTGAGAACATGCAAACTCTACACAGACAGTGACCCAAGCTGGGAATCAAACCTCGGTCCCTAGTGCTGTTACGCAGCAATGCTAACCACTGTACCATCCTAAAAAACAAGTTGGTTTTCTCAAAGGTAAGAGTGAACAAAATGATGACTCAAGCTGTAACTTGAGGTGTTTATCTTCCACCCATTCCCCCTCACACACACACACCCTCTCTTCTCACTTCAGAAACTGCAGAACAAATGTTGTGGTCCATTTGGTGCAGGTATGAGTTCAGCTTTACAGTGTGTGAACAGTCCATTAGGGGTCCTGGATGATGCGGAGGAGGAGTTACAAAACAAGCACACTTAGGAGTCATTTTAGGCTCAACACTATTTCTGTTTCTCTTTCCACAGATGCTGCCAGTGCTACTGAGTTTTCCAATTTTTCTGTCTTTATTACAGCAGAAGGGCACTTCATTTCTCTTCTGTCAGTGGGGACACCCTAACAATTCCAAAAACCATTTCACCAGAATGCTGTTGAAGCTAAATAGGGTTGTATCAGCAAGTGGAATTGTTTTTTCTGAGTACAAAAGGTGAGCTGATTTAAGGATTTAATAATCCACTTGAAATGGGAGTGATTACTAAGTACTTTGCTGGAAGGGGTTACAATAGACTAAGAGGAAATAGTGCAGGGCTTTGTAAGGATGGGTTTCAGAGGACTGGAGTTTCCATCTTTATATAAAAGCTAATCCAACTAACAGTCCAGTTAACTCATTAAAGATAATTCGATAGAAAAAAAACGAGTAGCTATATTCTAAAGGGCTAACCGTACTCCATCAAACTCACAATTCTGAGGTAGCAGGTGTGGCTGATGCAACGAAACACAATTATTTCTTTCGGGAAGTCTTTGAAATATTACACCAAAATTGTAAGTTGAATGAATGTGGAATTAGAGGGAGATTAAGAAACTGAGTAAGTCAGAAGAGAGTTGAAGTTGAGGCATGTAGGGGTCGTGTGGGACTCAGTTTAGTTGTGATTATTTCTGCTAAAAATGATACAGGGATTGGACAGAGGCGAATGAGTAAATAGCAGTTATTGTTTGAGTGGAGGGTAAATCCTATTTGCCTGTAATAATTTTCATGTTAACATGAACAGTAAGAGAGACGTAAGAAAGATGGGCATTAGAGAGCATTGGTTCAGACATGCAAGCTGGACATACAATTACAGCCAGTGAATCCAGCTGCTGCCCTCAGAAACTGCACACAAAGAACAAAGAAAATTACAGCACAGGAACAGGCCCTCCAATCCTACATGCTGTCCAACTGAACTAAAAGCCTCTATTCCCATCCTATTCATGTGTTTAACAAGACGCCCCTTATCATATTTGCTTCTACTACCCTGGCAACAAGTTTCAGGCACCATCCTCTCTGTAAAAGAAAAGGAAAATGCCTCGTACATCTTTAAACTTGCTCCTCGCACCTTAAACCTATGCCCCCTAGTGATTGACTCTTCCACCCTGCGAAAAAGCTTCCGACTGTCCACTCTGTCCATGCTCCTCAATCTTGTAGACTTCTTTCAGGTCTCCCCTCTGTCATTGCAGTGAGAACAAAGCAAGTTTCTCCAACCTTTCCTCAATGCTGATGCCCTTCACATCAGACAACATCCTGTAAATCTTTTCTGTACCCTCTCCAAAGCCTCCACATCCTTCTGGTAGTGTGGCAACCAGAATTGAACGCTATTCCAAATATGGCCCAACTAAGATTGGGCCATAAATAAAGCTGCAACATGATTTGCCAATTTTTAAACTCAGTACCCTGGCTGATGAAGGCAAGCATTCCTTATGCTTCTTGACTACCTTCTCCACCTGCATTGCCACTTTCAGTACGTGTATATATGGACACCCAGATCCCTTTGCCTATCAATACTCTTAAGGGTTCTGCCATTTACAGTATATTTCCTATCTGTATTAGACTTTCCAAAATGCATTATCTTACTTTTATCTGGATGAAACTCCATCTGTCACCTCTTTGCCCAAGTCTTCAATCGATTTATATCCTGCTGTATCCTCTGATGGTCCTCATTGTTATCTGCAAATCACCAACCTTTATATCGTCTGCAAACTTACTAATCAATCCAGTTATATTTTCATCCAAATCATTTATATATATATTACAAACAGCAAAGGTTCCAGCACTGATCCCCGAGGAGCACCACTTGTCACAGCCCTCCATTCAGAACACACCCTTCCACTGCTACCCTCTGTCTTTTTTAACTGAGTTAGTTTTATACTCACCTTGCCAGTTCACCTCTGATCCCATGTGACTTCACTTTCTGCACCAGTCTGCCATGAGGGACCTTGTCAAAGATCTTACTAGGGAGGGTCTTACCCTAACCTCATCAATCATCTTTGTCACTTCTTCGAAAAACTGGATCAACTTAATAAGACATGACCTCCCCATCACAAAACCATGTTACCTCTCATTAAAACGTCCACCGGCCCAAATCTCTGTATCTGCACAGCAACAGTGATAGTCACTGAGCTGTCATGTTGTCTGTCAACTGGTCGAGTTTAAGCGTACACTAACGACGTGAAGCACTAGGCTACACTTGAAACATCCAGGAGCAGCCCTCGCACGACCCATTGTGTGTATGCCCCTTGTTGGACAACAAGGCAGACCAAAGCATCTGTGGAATAAAAGAGAAAAACATCAATAACATGCACGTCTTACGTACACATTCAAGGGAATCCCCAGAAGCTCAAAAGTAAAACAAATGAGCCAGAAAAGCATGTTCGAAGATCTGTAGACATCAGTTGATTTCCAGGAATGTCCCAAGGCTCTTGATCCCTATTTAAAACAGTCTTCTATATCCCTCCATCTCTATTCTGCTCATGTACCTAAGTATCCCTTAAATAACTCCAGCGTGCCTGCCTCCATCACCTTACTTGGCAGTGCGTTCCATACCCCGAGAAACCTCCCTCTAACATCCAAATTATATCTCACCCCAAGTCTGTGGCCCCTTGTAATATTTGTTTCAAATCTAGGAAAAAGCTTACCGCCGTTTATCTATATCCTTCATAATCATATCCCACTATTAGATCTCCCCTCAGTCTCCGTCTTTTTAAAGAAAATAGCCCCAATTGGCCCATTCTTTCCTCGTAACTCAGACCTTCCATACCAAGCAGCATCCTGGTAAACCTCCTCTGCACTCTCTCCATATCCTTCGGGTAGTAAAGTGAACAGTAGTGGACGCAGAATTCCAAATGAGGTCTAACCAACGTTTTATACAACTGCAACATTAAACGCCAGCTCTTGTCTATAACCCTTCCCATAAAGTTCCTATTGTGTTCGGCACAGCTTGTGGGCCGAAGGGCTTGTTTGTGCTGTAGTGTTCTATGTTCTATGTTCTAAAGGCTAGCATACCATATGCTTTCTTTGCAACATTCTCTACCTGTACTGCCACCTTCAAAAACTTGTGTACTTGCACCCCCCAGGTCCCTCTGCATCTCTATACTCTTAATAGGTCTACCCTTTATCATATACCTCCCCCCCCCTACATTCTTTCTCCCAAAATGCATCACCTCACATTTATCAGGATTGAATTCCATCTGCCATCTATCTGCCCAAGCTACCAGTCTATCTATGTCCTGCTGCATCGCCTGACAATGCTCCTCACTTTCCGCAAGTCCAGCCATCTTTGTATCGTCTACAAACTTGCTGATCACTCCACTTACTCCCTCTTCCAAGTCATTTATATATATTACAAATAGAAGAGGCCCCAGTACTGAGCCCTGCAGCACACCACCAGCTAGAAAAAGACCCTTCCACTACTACTCCCTGCCTTCTATTATCAAGCCAGTTACTTATCCATCTAGCTACCTGTCCTTGTATCCCATTACATGCGAGGTGATGCATTTTGGCCGGAAAAATGTAGAAGAGAATTATAGGATAAAAGGTAAAACTATAAGGACAATAGAGACGCAGAGAGACTTGGGGGTGCAGGTTCACAAGTCTCTGAAGGTGTCCTCACAGGTGGAGAAGGTGACAAAGAAGGCGTATAGTATGTTAGCTTTCATAGAAAAGGGTATAGAATATAAGAGTAGGAGTTTGATGTTGCAGTTGTATACAACTTTGGTTGGGCCTCACTTGGAATACTGCGCCCAGTTCTGGTCTCCGTACTATCGGAAGGATGTGGAGTCCTTGGAGAGAGTGCAGAGGAGGTTTACCAGGATGCTGCCTGGTATGGAAGGACTGTCCTATGAGGAACGATTAGCTAGACTGGGGTTGTTTTCCCTTGAAAGACGTCGGCTTAGAGGGGATCTCATAGAGGTGTATAAGATTATAAGGGGTATAGATAGAGTAAATGGAGGTAAACTTTTTCCACCTTTAGAAATGGATAGGACGAGAGGTCATGGCCATAGGGTGAGGGGGGCTATGTATAGGGCGAATATTAGAGGGCAGTTTTTCACACAAAGGGTAGTGGGGGTGTGGAATGCACTGCCGAGTAAGGTGGTGGGAGCAGGCACGCTGGGGCTGTTTAAGGGTCTCTTGGACAGCCACATGAGCGGCATGCAGATAGAGGGATATGTTAGGACTGTTTAACTACGGCTTTTTTCCCACAGGTAAATCGGTCCATACTTGACCAACATTGAGCATGCATTCGGCAGGTGGTGCGGGTACAGCTCTTGGATGTTGATTCATGGGTTGCCTGGTACCTCATGTCGTATATGAGTGCTTTATGTGGACCACCTGAAGGGCACCATGGCAGCTCAGAGACTATCGATGTGGCTGTGCAGACACTTGGAATTGGGCCGGTGTCTGCGGGAGTTTGCGCGTTCTCCCCGTGGTTGCGTGGGTTTTCTCCGGGCACTCCGTTTTCCTCCCACAACCCAAAAATTCGCTCTTAGGCTGATTGGGTAACAAATTGTCCCTATGGTGAAAATTTTCCAAATTAGGATTAATATATATACTATTATATAGGACTATTAAAATAGGATAATGATTTGGTATTACGGTGGCGCGGGCTCGTTGGGCCGAAGGGCCTGTTTCCCGTGCTGTGTTGCTTTAAAAAAAAAAAAAAAATTAGCCTTGACCTTCTCAACTAACCTCCCATGAGGGACTTTGTCAAACGCCTTACTAAAATCCATATAGACGACATCAACAGCTCGTCCTTCGGCGACCGTTTCTGTCACTTCCTCAAAAAATTCTACCAGATTCATAAGGCACAACCTCCCCTTAACAAATCCATGCTGCGTATCCCTAATTAGATCGCAATGCTCCAAAGCCTGTACATCCTATCTCTAAGAATCCTCTCCAAAAGTTTCCCTACCATTGACGTCAAACTCACTGGCCTACCAGGGTTATCCTTACTACCCTTATTAACCTTTTTAGCTATTCTCCAGTCCTCTGCGACCTCACCTGTGTGCAAAGAGACAAAGATTTGCGTCAGAGGCCCAGCAATTTCATCTCTTGCGTCCCTAAGCAGCCTGGGATAAATGCCATCAGGCCCTGGAGATTTATCAGTTTTAATGCTATCTAGAAACCCTAACACTTCCTCATAATGGATATTTTCCTGAAATGATCTACAGCTCCCTCCAAGACAGTACCGGTCATCAAGCCCCTCTCCTTTGTGAATACTGACGCAAAGCATTCAGGACTCCCCCCTATTCCTTCAAACTCTAAGCACAGTTCCCCTCCTCTGTCCCTAAGAGGACCGAATTTTTTCTTTTAATTACCCTTTTGTTCCTAACATAGTAGTAAAATGCCTTTGGATTTTCCTTAATCCTGTCCACCAAAACCATTTCATGCTCTCTTTTTGCTCTTCTAACTCGCCATTTGAGCTCCCTCCTACTCTCTCTGTATTCCTCCAATGCTCTCTCCTTTCCCAGTGGCTTAGATTGAACATACGTCTCTCTTTTCTTCCTAACCAAGTCCTCAATATCCCTAGTAATCCACAGCTCTCTAATCCTACCGTTCCCATCCTTCCACTTAACCAGCACATAGCTTTCCTGTTTTCCCTTAAAAAAAAACTCCCATGTGCCGAACGTGGACTTACCCTTGAACAACATTCCCAATCAGTTTTCATAAGTTCCTGCCTAATCCCACTGTAGTTAGCCTTCCCCCAATTTAACATCCTCCCCTTAGGACAGCACTCATCTTTTTCCATTTGTATCCTGAAGTAGACTGAATTGTGATCACTGTTTGCCATATATTCATCTACTGCAACCTCGACCGCCTGCCCTGGCTCATTACCCAGAACTAAATCCAGTATAGGCCCCTCTCTAGTCAGGCTAGCTACATACATAGAACATAGAACATTACAGCGCAGAACGGCCCTTCGGCCCTCGATGTTGTGCCGACCAATTAAGAAAAAGCAATGACCCTCTAACCTAAACCATTTCCTTTTCATCAATAAACCTATCCACTGACCTCTTAAACGCCCCCAAACTTGGCGCATCTACAACTGCAGCAGGCAGGGCATTCCATACCCTTACTGCTCCAATGACCCTGCATTACACATTTTACAAATTCCTTTCTGTCTGAACCTCCACCTCTAAACACCTTTCAGTCCATCTCAGAGAGATTAAAATCTCCCATAAAATCAACCCTATTCTTTCTGCACCTATCCAAAATGTCTTTACATATACCTTCTTCTCCTGCCTGTGGGCTGTTGGGTGGCCTATCATACACCCCTAGCACAGTAATTGCTCCCTTCTTATTCCTCAATTCCACCCACAGCAACTCAATTCCTAATTCCTCTATATTATCCTCCCTCTGCACTGCTATGATGTGCTCCCTAACTAACAACAAAGAACAAAACAGCACGGGAAACAGGCCCTTCGGCCCAACGAGCCCGCGCCGCCACCCCAATGTTCCTACCTCTACCCATGATCCCTGTCTATGTTTATAGATCTATGGATTAAAAATCAAATTTGAGACAATTTAGGGAGAATTTGTTTTGCCAATTAGCCTAAGAGCACATCTTTGGGATGTGGGAGGAAACCGGAGCACCCAGAGAAACCCCACGCAAGCACGGGGAGAATGCACAAACTCCCACAGACACAGGCCCAAATCCATGTATCTGCACAGCACTGCGATAGTCACTGAGCTGTCATGTTGCCCATCAAATGGTCCAGGTCAAGCGTACACTAACGACGTGAAGCAGTAGGATACTCTCAAAAAAGACCAAGAGCAGGCCTCTCACGACCCATTGCATGTGTGCCCCTTGTTAGACAACAAGGTGGACCAAAGCACTTGTAGGATAAAAACAAGTACATCAATATCATCATCTATTTACACACTTCCCAGGGACTTCCCAGGGATTCCCAAGGCTCATGATCCCTATTTTAAATCAGTTTGCTATACCTCTCCATTCCCATTCTGTTCATGTGCCCATCTAAGTATTTCTTAAATAACTCGAGTACCTGCCTCCACCACTTGGCAGCACATTCCATACCCCCACCACCCTCTGTGCGAAAAAACTCTAGCATCCAAATTATACCTTACCCTCCTCATCCTAGGCCTGTGACCCCTCGTGCTATTCGAGTTCATCCTAGGAAAAAGCTTAACCCTGTTTATCTATACCCCTCATAATCTTGTACACATCTATTAGATCTCCTCTAAGTCTATGTCTTTCCAAGGAAAACAGTCCCAATTTGCCTAACTGCTCCTCATAACTCAGACCTTCCATACCAGGCAGCATCCTGGTAAACCTCCTCTGCACTCTCTCCAGAGTCTCCACGTCCTTCCAGAACTGGACGCAGTATTCCAAATAAGGTCTAACCAACGTTTTGTACAACTGCAACATTAAAGGCCAGCTCTTGTACTCTATACCCCTTCCTATAAAGGCTAGCATACCATATGCTTTCTTCACAACCTTCTCTACTTGCTATGCCACCTTTAGAGACTTGTGCACCTGCACCCCCAGGTCCCTCTGCGTTTCTATACTCTTAATAGGTCTACCCTTTATCGTATACCTCCCCCCTACATTCTTTCTCCCGAAATGCATCACCTCACATTTATCAGGATTGAATTCCATCTGCCATCTGTCTGCCCAAGCTACCAGCCTATCTATGTCCTGCTGCATCGCCTGACAATGCTCCTCACTATCCGCAAGTCCAGCCATCTTTGTATCGTCTGCAAACTTGCTGATCACTCCACTTACTCCCTCTTCCAAGTCATTTGGAAGAGGGAGTAACATAACAACGCCATTCCCCCACCTCTTTTCGCTCTCCTCTGCCACGCCTAAAACACTTATCCCAGGAACATTTACCTAAACATGCCATACTTTGTCCTTACTGGAATGTGTCAGTCCTGAATTCCTGTCAACTTACACTTGAAAATCTCCCACGTGCCATATGTTGATTTGCTCTCAAACATCTGCCCCCAATCTACATTCTTCAGTTCCTGCCTAATATTGTTGTAATTAACCAGTGGAGTGCCCCAGGGATCTGTTCTGGGACCCCTGCTGTTTGTCATTTTCATAAATGACCTGGATGAGGAAGTGGAGGGATGGTTAGTAAGTTCGCTGATGATACAAAGGTCGGTGGTGTTGTGGATGGTCTGGAGGGATGCCAAAAGTTGCAGCGGGACATAGACAGGATGCAAGACTGGGCGGAGAAGTGGCAGATGGACTTCAATGCAGATAAATGTGTAGTGGTCCATTTTGGCAGGAATAATGGGATGAAGGAGTACAATATAAGGGGTAGGAGTCTTAGCTGTGTTGTAGAACAGAAGGATCTCGGGGTCTGGGTCCATAGGACTCTTAAATCAGCCTCGCAGGTGGAGGAAGTGGTCAAGAAGGCGTACGGTGTACTTGCCTTCATTAATCGAGGAATAGAGTTTAGGAGTCAGGAGGTAATGATGCAGCTCTATAAGACTCTTGTCAGACCCCAGTTGGAGTATTGTGCGCAGTTCTGGTCGCCTCATTATAGGAAGGATGTAGAGGCTATTGAGAGAGTTCAGAGGAGATTTACAAGGATGCTGCCTGGATTGGGAGGCAGGCCTTATGAAGATAGGTTGAGGGAGCTGGGACTCTTCTCACTGGAGAGACGTAGGTTGAGAGGCGACCTGATAGAGGTTTATAAAATGTTGAGAGGAATAGATAGGGTGGACTCTCAGAGACTATTTCTCCGAGCTGAAATGGTCACTACGAGAGGACACAGATGTAAGATGCAGGGAAGCAAATACAAAGGAGATGTCAGGCGTAGGTTTTTCACTCAGAGGGTGGTGAGTGAATGGAACCGACTGCCATCGGAGGTTGTTGAGGCAAATCACTGGGGTCTTTTAAGAGACTTCTGCATCAGTATATGGAAAAGAATAGGATAGGGGGTTATAGATAGGTCTGTGGATTGGTAGATATGATCAGCGCAACTCGTGGGCCAAAATGCCTGTTTGAACATAGAACATTACAGCACAGAACAGGCCCTTCGGCCTTCGATGTTGCACCGACCAATATAAAAAGCAATGCCCCTCCAAACTAAACCATTCCCTTCTCTTCCATATACTTATCAACTAACCTCTTAAACGCCACCAAACTTGGCGCATCTACAACTGCTGCAGGCAGGGCATTCCACTCCCGAACCACCCTTTGGGTAAAGAACCTACCTCTGATATCCGTCCTATAACTATCACCCCTTAATTTAAAGCTGTGTCCCCTCGTGCTAGCTTTCTCCATCCTAGGAAAAAGGCTATCACTGTCCACCCTATCTAAACCTCTAATCATCTTATATGTTTCGATCAGGTCCCCTCTTAGCCTCCTCCTTTCTAACGAAAACAACCTCAAATCCCTCAGCCTCTCCTCATAAGACCTGCCCTCCATACCAGGCAACATCCTGGTAAACCTCCTCTGTACCCTCTCCAATGCCTCCACATCTTTCTTATAATGTGGGGACCAGAACTGCACACAATACTCCAAGTGCGGCCGCACTAGAGTTTTGTACAGTTGCAACATGACGTTGCGGCTCCGAAATTCAATCCCTCTACCAATAAAAGCCAAGACTCCATATGCCTTCCTAACAACCTTCTCGACCTGACTGCCTACTTTCAGGGATCTATGCACATACACACCAAGATCCCTCTGTTCATCTAGACTACTAAGAATCCTACCATTTGCCCTATACTCTACACATTTATTATTTCTGCCATAGTGCATTACCTCACACTTTTCCACATTAAACTCCATTTGCCACCTCTCGGCCCAGCTCTGCAACTTGTTTGTGCTGTATTGTTCTATGTTCTATCTGAAAACCTCTCTCCTACACCAGCTGTTTAGCTAATGTGTTGAGCTGCTCTATCTTCCTATTCCTAACCTCATTAGCACATGGCACAGGGAGTAATCCTGAGTTTACAACTCTAGAGATCCTGCTTTTTAACTTTCTACCAAACTTCCTAAACTGCTGCTGCAGGACCTCATCATTCTTCCTGCCTGTGTCGTTAATACCAATATGTAACATGACCTGTGCCTGTTCACCCTCTTCCTTCAGAATGCTTTCTGCCCATTCAGAAACGTCCTGGACCCTGGCACCAGGGAGGTAACGTACCATCCTGGAGTCTCTTTTCACATCCACGGAAGTGCCTATCTGTACCCCTAACTATAGAGTCCCTTAAAACTATTGCTCTACTGCTCTTTGTCCCTTCGTGCTTAACAGAGCCAACTGTGGTGCCACTGCTTTGGCTGCTGCTATTTGTATCCTCTGATAAACCATCCTCCACATGAGAGAGGAAAATATGATTGAGAGGTAAGGATCTGCTTCTGACACCTCCACTGCCCAGCAAGTCTCAGCTTTAAGAGCATCAGGGATTCCCATGGTTGATAGTCTGAACTTCACCTGTTCCTGAATTATTTGACTCCTCCATTGGTAAATGTTGAACGTAAAATCATCTGTACTGCCCCTCCCCTGCAGCAATTCATCTAGTGCTACTCTGATCTTGTTCTCATTTCTGGACAACGATTCCCTTTGAAAGCCAAGACTGAAATTTGCCTTTACCACACTGGAGCAGTGCATTCTACATCCCTCAAGTTTCCATCAACACAAAAATGTACAACTTAGATAAATCCTGAAATTCACTAATTACCAGGATCTCTCTCATTTTGTCAGCAAGTCCCTCACTCAACCCTGGGCATAGACAAGACTGGGAATTTGTAATAGACCTCTCAAGAACCAGGAGAATTGGGACAGCAAACTCATTCATTATTTTTGTTTATCTCTGCAAAGTCAAGTGATTCATTGTGCACATGGCAAAGAGAGAAATCAGAGATCATAGGTTGGTAGAATCATCTTTATTCCAGAGCCAACATTTCTTAAAAGCATTTCCTGTTATTAAAGACAAAACCGCAATTCCCCTTTAGAGATGTGGATGTTGGGACAGTGGTTCAATTTTGTTTGGAACCAGTCATCCTTCCATGATCTCATGCAAAACTGTTCAGTGCAGTTTGCTCTAAACCGCTTAGCCACCAATGCTGTCGTTAAGCTGCACAGATGTGTGGCTGCAGAGCAACCTGAAAGATACAGCGGAGGTTTCTTCTGCGAGAAATAATGCGTGCAGATGTTGAAAAGGGCAATGTGCGCTGAAAAGATTGGGCCTCACAGAATCAAAGGGAACATTTCCCACCTGTAAAATCCTGCTCCCACCTGTGTAGTTTGGGAGAGTGCAGGGCTCTGAGGGAGAGAGATTAGTTTGCACAGTAATGCAGCTGCTGAGCTCAGTATAGGATACATACACCAGAACACACGGCCATTAATTTTAATCTATTTCCAATTCTGCACTCAACAATATTCTATTCATTTTATTCCCAAGAAGTTTCAGTGGTGACAACAAGGCCACTTTTCTAAATAACGAGCTGCTATTCAATGCTGCCTCTGCGCTGGTCAGCAGCAGACCATGGTGTCTGCGCTCTCACGTTCACCGGTACTGTGGCTGGTAGGTTAATCCTGGCTCATGATTTCATCCTCGCTAACTCAGATTCAGGAGAAATTCCCTTTCCTCAACTGTGCCCACTATAGGCAAAACATTAAAAGGCAATAGATAATTATCATGAGGGTGAGAGGAGGCAGGAATCCAACTCCTCAAACCCAACTTTCCAGCCCACGTACAAAGCTAATTGGAAATTACACTGAGTCCTTCTGCTCTGCACAGCTCAACAGGTATAAGCAAATGCTTATAGATAGTCAGTCAGAGAATCAGCCCCTGGCCTGAGACAAAGCAACTGTTCCTATCCTGTGACAAAATTTATCATTATAGCCAAAAACTGGTAAATGCTGGGTACCCTGAACATCGGAGGGGGAAACTGCTCAGTAATTTAATTGCCTGCGATGTTTATCAAAATAGTGGGGTGAGAGAACAGGCTGCTGCACACTTGTTATTGCCACTTGATCCTGTGGATCTGTCACTGCTGAATCACTGGTGTTGCATGGAGAAATCTGGTTGAGGTCCAGGAAAAATACAGTATGTTGTGAGGGTCCAACAGCAGAGTACACACACTGAGGTCTTACTCTTTGACACGTCCACCATCTCCTTCACTCACAAAACGCTTACGGCCTCTGGGGGAAGCAACAAAGAGAACAAGTAGTTGTTTGATAGTACAGTTGTGTGTTGCTGAAGACAAGACATTTTTGTCAAAGCTTTTCATCCAACAATCAATGGAAATCAACAAATTTATACTGTATGAGAGAAGAGTACTAATGGGTTGGCTCTGATTGGAAGAGAGGTTCCCATACAGAATACACCATTAGATGGTGCACAGCATTGGTGAACTTTAAGCTGAGCTGCTTGATTGTTTGAGCAATCATTGCCCTCAGGAATGAACCAGCAAATGGTTGTGTGTTTGAGTTTGTGTACATATATAAAAAAACAGGCTGTATTGCTCTTATCTGCAAAGAACAAGGCCCTGTGTATTAAAAAGTAGCTGCTGCCAGTACACACATGTATTACACTGTGAACCTGACTGAATCTTAAATTGGCTGTCAGTGAATGTGCAATCATGGATTCACCCTAATGTTGGAAACTGTTTTGAGGTTTGCCAGCATGACTAGTTGATACAATTCAATGGTCTTTGGTACATACAACCTATATTTTATTTAAGTCTTTCATGGGATGTGGGAGGCTGTGGCTAGGCCAGTATTTGTTGCCCATCCCTGAGGGCACTGAAGAATAGTCTGGAGTCACAGGTAGACCAGGTACGGTTGACAGATTTCCTCTCCAAAAAAAAATTAGTGAACCAGATCAGTTTTTACAACAATCGACAATGGTTTCATGGTCATTATTATATTTTTAATTCCAGATTATTTATTGAATTCATATTTCACCATCTGCTGTGGTGGGGTTCAAATACAGATTCCCCAAAGCATTAGGGAGGGTGTCTAGATTACTGGTCAAGGGATAATATGTCAACGTCACTAACTCACATATATCTGGCATCACACTAGCACTGAAATTCATATACTGCATTGTGCATTTTATATGATAAGCAGAATGTTTTTTGGCTTGATGGCAGCATCCTGTTAATAGCAAATGCTACTTGTTTTGCTCCCGCAGAGTAGCAGCACGAAAACCCCCAGCTTCATTTATTCAGTTTTGAAATACCTAACCCTTCCGCGGTAATCTAACTGGGCACTTTTCAGGCCTGTTTGTCAGTTTACACGAAATACAGAATGAAATGATCTCAGCAGGCTAGCTATTATCTGGCAGGATATCTTTGATGCTTATAAAGCTTGAATGGGCTCTATTTGGAAGGTGACTGGCTGGTAAGACCAATCGTATTGTGCATGGAACTGGAAGAATCTAAACACATATCCTGACCATAAAGATAGATATGTGATAGACCATGGTAAAGAATGTTCTCGCAGATTTCTTAACTAGTACGTCAAGGAAAGGGAGTTCATTTGACTGCTCCATTTCAAAAGTGAATTTGAGTGCGGGATGTAGCATATTAAGACTGATAATGTTTGGCAGTTAACTGTCAACCATCAACTAGTGTTGACAGCTCCACAGCTTTACTTCTACCAGATTTCACTTGCCAAATAATCAGGACTCGCAGCATAAATTTATTTCCCTGACAGTGCATTCTAGCAAATGGTCTGATGAGTATAAGATAAAAAGCTTTGACCAAAAAAAGTGTTTTTTCAGTAATTCTAAAGAGAACATGGTTCAAATCAACAAACAGCGACTCAGTGAGGAAACTTCACACCAATGAAGTGAAACTAGGAGCTATTTGATTTGAACTGGGCATTAAAATTGGCCAGGATTGAATGGGACAGGTCTTGGCTAGAGTGCTCCCATGGAGAGACGTGTCTGACAGCTAGAGATGCAGGCATGTTCACACACATAGAAAACAAGCACTTCATCAAAGCAAAGGAAGCAATTTGCATTGCTGTGTATAATGGAGAGTGCTTGCAGTATTCCAGTCACAATATTGTTCTGCATAATAGAAACTGGTCTTAGAAATTTGCACCATCTTTCACATCCTCCTGAACATTATTCCTTAGCTCAGTTTAATACTACACCGACAGTGCAGGATTCTCTCAGCTGTGCACTACGCACAAACTTGTGACTCTGAGATGGAAAATGCTGAAGACTGCCACAATCCTGTGTAGGGGATTAGCTGAGTCAGTCTCTCAGTACTGAGAATGGATGTTGAGAAACTCCTTGGTGAAAGTTTTGATGCCTTACCGTGAAGGACAGCTATCACGAAGCTGCTTGGTTATAACTGCTTCCTGGAAACACAGGTCTACAAATTTTTCCAGGATTGTGTGGGCGAGCGGCACATCCAGGTTTATATCTGGCAACTCGTCAAACACTCGCTGGAAGCCCTAAAAATAAGCACACACAAAGCTGCACTAGTCCCTGTCCAATTACACATTCCAACATTTCACTTAGCTCACTACTGATGTTAGGCTAACAGCTATTTCCTGTATTCTCTTAAACAGCAAAGTTACATTTGCGACTAATCTTTAGGGAAATGAGCGAATCTACTGTGAGCCAGTTCAACTTAACGTGGGGTGTGTGTGTGTGTGTGTGTGTGTGTTGTTGGGGGGGGGGGGGGGGGGGGGGGAAGGCGGTGTGGAAATACTATTCAATTTCAAGCCCAGCTATAACATTACTGGGCAGCTTGGTTTATGAGGAAAGGCTGGAGTGGTTAGGTTTATATCCACTAGCGTTTAGAAGAGTAAAACAACTTGATCAAAAGCTTTTAAGATCCTGAAGAGTCATTGACAGGATGTATGCGGAGAGGATGTTTCCTCTTGTCAGAGAATCTAGAACTAGGGGTCCTTGTTTAAAAATAAGGGAAGTTGCTCATTTAACACAGGTGAGGAGAAATTTTCTCTGAGGCTTAGTGTAGAGCAGGGATGTATTTCTGAGGCTACATAACTCTCTGCTCAGTGTTGCAAGCAATTTTGGGTGCCATATCTAAGAAAGGATGTGCCGGCCTTGGAAAGAGACCAGAGAATGATCCCTGGAATGAAGAGCTTATCGTATGAACAACGGTTGAGGATTCTGGGTTTGTATTCGTTGGAGTTTAGAAGGATTAGGTGGGGAATCTTATTGAAACTTAAAGGATACTGCGAGGCCTGGGTAGAGTGGACATGGAGAGGATGTTTCCACTAGTAGGAAAAAACTAGGACCAGGGAGCACAACCTCAGGCTCCAGGAGTGATCCTTTAAAACTGAGATGAGGAGGAATTTCTTCAGCCAGAGAGTGGTAAATCTGTGGAATTCTTTGCCACAAAGAACGTGGAGGCCAGGTCTTTAAGACGGAGATAGATAGGTTCTTGATTAATAAGGGGATCAGGGATTATGAGGAAAAGTCAGGAGAATGGAGATGAGAAAAATACCAGCCATGATTGAATGGCGAAGCGGACTTGATGGTCCAAGTGGCCTAATTCTGGTCCTATATTTTATGGTCTTATGGCTTGAGAGTCTTTGGAGCTGTCCCTCCAAAGAATTTTTTTTTTTAAGAGCAATTGGAGCAGCTTTGAAAATTTTTATGACAGAACGACAGAGATTCTTGATTAACAAGAGGATGAAAGGTTATCAGGGTAGACAGGAATGTGGGGTTGATTACAGCTGGATCAGTCACAATCTTATTGAATGCTGGAGCAGGCTCGAGGGGCTGAGTGGCCTACTTCTGCTCCAAATTCTTATGTTTATTATGATTGAATAGGCATTCATTTGCCGGGTGGTCGGAGTAAAAGTGACACCTTTATTTAGGAAAAGCTGCAAGGACATTCTGAGTAACCACTGGTTGGTAAGGTTTTCCAAACAATTATAGGTGAAAAGAATAAATGGGTAGTTAATGAGGCCAGTGGGTAGTTGAGAGCCATCTACAAGGATTGATTCCAGGAAGACAAACTGAATTTTTCATGACGTGACAGAGAAGGCTGATATAGGAAACATGATGGATTTTAAGAAAGTGTTTGACAAAGTCCCGCATAAAAAATCTGGTGAACCAAATTGAAACTCATACTAGGAGGGTGTACGTCACGTTTAATTAAAAGTTAGCTTCAGGTCAGGAAACAGGGAGTTGTGGTAAATAGTTATTTTTCAGACTGGAGGATTGTAAACAGTGGTTTTCCCAAAGGAATGGCATTGGGACCAGTGCTTTTTGATAGATGTAAAGAAATGATTTGAATATTGGATTAAAGAGCAGAATTCCTAAATTTGCTAATATCATCCTTGGAAATGTGGCAGACATTGAGGGAGATACTAATCAACTGTAACAGTTAATAGAGCCAGCAGCCTGGACACATAGCAGGATCATAGACTCCTACAGTGCAGAAGGAGGCCATTCAGCCCATTAAGTCTGCACAGACCACAATCCCACTTAGGCCCTAATCCCATCTTTTACCCTAGCTAGTCCCCCGACACCAAGGGGCAATTTAGCAAGGCCAATCCACCCTAACCCACACATCTTCGGAGTGATGGAATTTAACACAGAGAAGTGCAAAGTGATGCATTGTTTGAAGTTTATTTATTAGTGTCACAAATAGGCTTACATTCACACTGCAACGAAATTACTGTGAAAATCTCGTAGTCGCCACACTCTGGCATCTGTTCAGGTACACTGAAAGAGAATTTAGCGTGGCCAATGCACCTAACCAGCACATTTTTGGAAGGTTGAGGAAACTGGAGCACTTGGAGGAAACCCACGCAGACATGGGGAGAACATGCAGACTCCACACAGGCAGTGACTCAAGCAGGGAATCAGACCCAGGTTCCTGGAGCTGTGAGGCAGCATTATTGCCTTGATGCCATGTATAAATCAACCAGTGGAGAGAGTTTCCCGATTCCCACTGATTCCAGTTTGGCTTTGGTTCACGCTTACCCGGTTCATCTGGTCCAGTGTGATCAGTCCACTTTCCCACAGCATCTTCAGCAGCTTCACCATCTTTGCTGCTGTATTTCCAGTTGACTCCAGCACCATGACAACTGCCTGAGGGGAAGAAGATTTTCTACTTACACAGCTCTTTGCACATCCTGGTTCACAACCAATCAGTTACTTTTGTAGTTATTATTACTGCGTAGGCAAATGTAGCAGCAAGCTTCCACAGCACAACATTGAAATTTATATATAAAAAAACAGTTGAACTGCTCATTCAAGTGGTGAAGGAACGTTGATCTCAGGCACTGGGGAAAACTCCCTGCTCTCATTCCAATAATGCCTGGAATCCTTATTAGACAAAACCTTGATTTACTTGATCTCTGACAATAATGCATTCCATCCTTATTAACACAAGATCGTACGCCTGCGCAGTAACAGCTCAGGTTAAGTTGAAGTCAACTTCTGCTTGCTCTCTTTCCCTTCTGATTATATTGGATATGTTTATCCCCATTCTTCTTTAACTAAATGTCCAGATCACTGCCTTCTCTTCATGTTTTTTATTTGAAACTATCACCACTGCAGTCAGCCCAAAACTTTGTGAGGAGAAACATTCTTCACAGGTATCCACAATCCCTTCGCCCCTGGGAAATGGCAACTACTCCCCCTGCTTCTGCTCCAGAATAAACTCTTAGCTGGAGAAAGCTAAAGGGTGCTGGTCTCCCTAGGGACAATGAAACTGTGTAATGATAAAGTTTCACTCTGGGTCACTAATTACAGGGCTGGCCTAATGGCAGAGCCCACTTGTGATTGAAAATAATTCTGAAACTATATCCTCAAAGGGAACAGACAAGTTCAGGAATCTGCTACTGTGAAAGATATGGAAATAGCTGGATGAGCAAAGATTAGGGCCTGTGATAATGAAGTTGCTGACAAATTATAACAAACTATCTTCTTCAAATAGTCTAACGCACCCACTGGTGGAGAGCTTTATGTCCTCAAGCACATGACACTAGCCGTGTGATGCGAGAATCATGAAATCATAGAACCCCTACAGTGCAGAAGGAGGCCATTCAGCCCATCGAGTCTGTACCGACCACAATACCAATCAACCTAACCCGCACATCTCTGGACATCAAAACAGACTAACTGCAGGTTTTTGTATTACCCTCACATCTCCATGATTAAAGTCAGGATTTCACTTGCCTTTAAGAAACATATTATTTGCTTGCTTGAAGTTGCACAGTTTACAGTATTGAGTCATTGATAAGACATTGTCTGGGGCCTTAACCTTTCCCAGATAGCAAACAGCAGGAGGCCATTCGGCCCTTCAAGCTTACTCTTCCATTATTCTTGATCATGGCTGATCATTGAATTCATAGATCCCCGTTTCTCCCCTATCTCTTGATCCCTTTATTGCCAAGAACTATATCTAATTTCTTCTTGAAATTAGACAATGTTTTGGCCTCAATTACTTTCAGTGGTAGTGAATTCCACACATTCATCACTCTCCGGGTTAAGAAATTTCTCCTCACCTGTTCCAAAAGATTTACCCCTCATCCTCAAACTATGACTTCTAGTTCTGGACTCCCCCACCATTGGGAACATTCTTTCTGAATCTAACCCATACATTTCTATGAGATCCTCTCTCACTCTTCTAAACTCCAATGAATATAATCCAAACTAACTTAGTCTCTCCTCATATGACAGACCTGCCATCCCAGGAATCAGCCAGGTATCAGTCTGGTAAACCTTCGCTGCATTCCCTCTACAACAAGGACATAGACAAGGACACCAAAACTGCACACAATACTCAAGGTGTGGCCTTACCGATGCCTTATACAATTGCAGAAATGCTATATTTTTTGATTTGATTGATGGAATTCATACCTAGCTCCCCCGCCCGCCCTTGTCTCTGAGCAACAGAATATAAACAAGATGAAAATGATCTTCCAGAGCAGGAAGAATTATCCCTTCTCACTGAGTCTGCCATGGCAGCAGAGCAATGGCTATCACTTCCTACTAGCTATAGATGCCCCCAGGACAAAACATGGGCAGGTAAAGAAAAGGAAGGAGAAGCCATTAATATTCACTGATACTTCACAATAGTTTCTTCTTTCAGCAGATCGACTGAGGCCTGGAACTCGATTTATACCTTCCTGCATCACAGCCAAGGTGAGAGAGTAGCAGGAATAGAATCCCTGTGAGAGTTCTCTGCTCACCTCATAAACAAGCTCATGGTGGAAATGTGGCACCTCCAAATCTCGGAGACAATGTTCAGCTTCAGCCAGCTCTCCCGACAGCAAGAACTCCTTCAATATGAAGTTCATCTGGGTCAGAGAGAGAAGTCAGTAAAGTACAGGCAAGACAGGGGAGACAACAAAAGGATGCTGTGGCCAAACTCAGGTGATAATTCCCAGTGCTGATCACACATCACAGCGATAGGCCCCTCCACCCACCAAGTCTGTGCCAAGCTGACACTGGAAATGATTTTCGTTCCTCTGGTGGTATACTCTTCTCATTGAACCAATGCTCACAAAATACAGGCAGCACATTCAAGGTCCACAGAGTAAACTCGAGCCTTGAATCAAGGCTGCCTCTTAGTTAACCAGTTCGCTGTGGAACAGGGTGGGATCTTCCTATGCTGTACAGCTTTGTGTTAACCCAGGTGGTGTATTCAGAGACTAGGTCACCTCTCAACATTTCTGTAGAGGGAAGCACACCAGCTAACTCAACCCTATTCAATGTTCCTGATCTCTGTTCCAATGTGTGACGAATGATTGGGGGGGGTGGGGTCAGGGCATTACACCACGTGGGAGAGAGAAAACTGGAAGAGAGAAGGCTGCGAAAGGACATACACAGACTATGACAGCAATAAAGTAGCAGATCAAATATAAACTCGGTAAGTGATAGTTTCTTAAACTGGATACAGTCATTAAGAAATGACTTGGAAGAGGGGGTAGGTGGTGTGATCAGCAAATTTGCTGATGACACTAAGACGTTTGGATTGGCTGGGACTGAGGAGCAGTGCCAGGCAATACAACAGGACATAGATAGGCTGGTAGACTGGGCAGATAGATGGCAAATGGAATTTAATCTGGATAAATGCGAGGTGATGCATTTTGGCCGGAATAATGTAGAGGGGAGTTATAGGATAAAAGGTAAAACTATCCGGAGTACAGAGATGCAGAGAGACCTGGGGGTGCAGGTTCACAAGTCTCTGAAGGTGTCAGTACAGGTGGAAAAAGTGATAAAGAAAGCGTATGGTATGTTAGCCTTCATAGGAAGGGGGATAGAATACAAGAGTAGGAGTTTGATGTTGCAAGTGTATAGAACGTTGGTTAGGCCTCACTTGGAGTACTGCGTCCAGTTCTGGTCGCCGTACTACCGGAAGGATGTGGAGTCCCTGGAGAGAGTGCAAAGGAGATTTACCAGGATGCTGCCTGGTATGGAAGGGCTGTCTTACGAGGAAAGGTTGAACGCGCTGGGGTTGTTTTCCCTTGAAAGACGTCGGCTGAGAGGGGATCTATTAGAGGTATATAAGATTATGAGGGGTATAGATAGAGTAAATGGTGGTAAGCTTTTTCCACCATTAGATTTGGATAGAACGAGGGGTCACGGCCTTAGGGTGAGGGGGGCTATGTATAAGACGAATATTAGAGGGCATTTTTTCACACAAAGGGTAGTGGGGGTGTGGGATGCACTACCGAGTAAGGTGGTGGGAGCAGGCACGCTAGGGTTGTTTAAGGGTCTCTTGGACAGCCACATGAGCGGTCTGCAGATAGAGGGATTATAGGAGGACTGTTTAAATACTTTAATTGTTTCCACAGGCTGTTCGGTCCACCTTGTTGACCAACAAGGCGCATGCATTCGGCAGGTCATGCGAGGGCTGCTCCTGGATGTTACTTCAGGAGTGGCCTAGTGCTTCATGTCATTAGTGTATGCTTAAACTGGACCATCAGATGGGCAACATGACAGCTCAGAGACTATCGCTATTGCTGTGCAGACACATGGATTTGGGCCTGTGTCTGCGGGAGTTTGCGCGTTCTCCCGTGGTTGCGTGGGTTTTCTCCGGGTGCTCCGGTTTCCTCCCACATCCCAAAAATGTGCTCTTAGGCTGATTGGGTAACAAATTGTCCCTATATTGGTCTCTATATGTCATTAAGACGTTAGGATGGTGGCGCGGGCTCGTTGGGCCAAAGGGCCTGTTTCCCATGCTGTGTTGTTCTTTGTTCTAAACAGGCAGATATGTTGGTAGTGAGCTCTGGCATCCATGTACATGAACCACAGCAGGTTAATACACAGGTACCTTGGAGACATTCTCTCAATGCAATTTCTGTAATTGCAGCAATGGATCAGAACTTTGTGACGTTACACAGTTAGTTTCTGTACAAGAGGAAGGCTAGAGGAGCTGATGAAGGTTCTCTCGATTACTTCTAGAGGAGCAGAGGGAATATATAGATCCTATCAGGAGAGTTCAAATAGAGTGGACCTATACCCTCTGGAGATAAGATAGGAGGTGGTCATTTGTGGAGCGAAGCTGTGAGTATTGGGGAGGGGGCAGGGCCTGTGAGTATGGGCAGGAGACGGGAGGAGGGGGCTGTGTGTATGTGGGAGAAAGGGGAGGAGTATTGGGGGGGGAGGAGTAGGATTTGTGAATATGGGGGGAGGAGAGGAGGAGCAGGGCCTGTGAGTATTTGGAGGGGGGAGTGGGGCTGTGACTATGGAGAGGAGTGGGGCTGTGACTATGGTGGAGAGAGGGGAGGAGTGGGGCCTGTGAGTATTTGGGGGAGGGGGGGGGAGGAGTGGGGCCTGTGAGTATTTGAGGGAGGGGGGGGAGGGGTGGGACCTGTGAGTATTTGAGGGACTGGGGGGAGGAGTGGGCCTGTGAGTATTTTCACAGGGAGGAGTTTGGGGGGGAGGAATGGGCCTGTGAGTATGGGGGGGTAGGGGAGGATTGTGGCCTGAGAGTATGGGGGGGGGGGTTGGGAGGAGCGGACCTGTGAGTATTTTTCAGGGGGAGGAGTGGGACTGTCAGTGTTGGTGGGGGGAGAAGCAGGGCTGTGAGTATGGCAGGGGGGTGAAGATCAGGCTGAGAGAATGGCGGGGGGATAGGGAAGGAGCGGAGCTGTGAGTATGGGAGGGTGTGGGAATGGAGCTCGTGTGTTTGTCGGGCGGGTGGGGGGAGAGTGGGGCCTGTGAATAAGGTGGGGGAGAGGGGAACAGGACTGCGTGATTGGGGGGGGGGAGGAGCAGGGCTGTAAGTATTGGGGGGGGTGTGGTGGGAGGACTGGGTCTGTAAGTATGGCTGGGTAGAATGGAGGGGGGGGGGCAGCAGGTTTGTGAGGGGGGCGGGAGGGGAGGGAGGGGGCAGGAGGGGGCGGGAGGGGCAGAGGAGGAGGAGGGGTGGGGGGTGGTGGGGGGGAGGAGGAGGGTGAGGGGTGGGACGGGGGTCACCATGATCAACACAAAATGAATTTCATGCTGTGTCCAGCTTGGTCAATCAGGCTGAATTCTGAAGAAGCCAGGCTCTGACTGAGTTTTATACTGTTTCCAGCTCCTCCACATTGTACTGATGTGCCTGGTCTGGAAGCCCTGGGAGACTCCCGCCACAGAACCCAGTTTAGGAAAGTGCTCTACCCCAAAGGATGCTGAGTCAGTCATTAAGCTAATTAAAGGCTGTGATTGATAGATCTTGGAGAACTAAAGAGAACCAAGATGATTTGGGGATAGGACTGCATAGTGGGGTTGATCCCCTTTGAAACATTCCACTCACCCCATACCAGTTCCACTCCCCGAAACAAAACTTTAATCAATTCTCTATGTCCCCCTCCCCTCTCCAATACTCTACGTTGCTAACTTCACTTCACCTGGTTCGAGAGAAGGGCTTGACGTACCTCTCTGATGAGATGTTTGACAGGTCGTTGTCCTCCACCCACACCCCAGACATTGTCCAATCCAACACCACGCTTCATACTGAGCAGGATGGCAGCACGATCCAATGCGGCACTGACGGGAAGAGAAGGAGAGAGGGCAAAGTTTAATTCAAATCACACAGCAGCAGCAGACAAAAACAATACAAGCTGGGACTATGAGTGGCCTTGTTTCATCAGGGTAAATGCACTGACTACAACTGCCCCAAGGGAAGACACCACTAATACCAAACCCAAAAGCAAGTGTTTATCAAATATAAAATAATTTTCTTCTTCAATGCTGAAAACAATATCTAGCACTAAAGTATATCAATTGCACAAATGTATACAGGTTGCAGGAGCTCCTCCAAGACCACAAGGAACTAAAAAACGTAGCCCAATCCATCACACAAACCAGCCTCCCATCCACTGATTCTGTCTACACTTCCCACTGCCTTGGCAAAGCAGCCAGCATAATTAAGGACCCTGTGCACCTCTCTTCCATCAGGTCATGTACCAAGCAACTGAAGAACAGCTTCTCTCCTGCGGCTGTCAGACTTTTGAACAGACCTATCTTGCATTAAATTGATCTTCTCTATACTCTCGCTATGACTGTAACATTACATTCTGCACTATCTCCTTTCCTTCTCTATGAACATTGTCTGTATAGCACGCAAGAAACAATACTTTTCACTGTATGTTAATATATGTGACAGTAATAAATCAAATCAAAAAAAATCTGAGAGATATTTCTCTCTGTTTTTAGCTCTCCTTGCACTGCCCTCTCCAGAATTATATACTTACCGTGCGTGGTCACAATCCACTTTCCCTTTATAACCTTCGAGAAAGTTTGATGGTAACACATCATCTGCAACTGCCCTGGCAATAAACTGGCCAAGTACCTGCCCAGACAGCAAACAAAAACAGATTAACAAGAAAACTGAGCCAGAAGTGCAGCTGAGGGAGTGATTGCCAGGTACAGGATGGCAATGGTAAACCTGTAATAGCAGGTAGCCTGTTCCCTATCCGTTGAATACTGGACAGCGCAGGGAGAGCTAAAACAGTGCTGGGAAAATGGAATAAAAACTGAAAAAAATGTTGGAAAAACTCAACAAGTCTGTTAGCATCTGTGAAGAGAGTAAGTTAACTTTCTGAATCTAATCCGACTTCTTCAGAATTCTGAAAAATATTTTAAATGTCGTATTATGTAATAAGAAAGATCAAATTATTAACCTTGTTGTAAAAGGAAATAGTGATCATAACAGAATTTTACACCAGGTCTTAAATCAGAACTAAGGGTAACTATGAAGGTTATGAAGAATACATTAATGGTGGTGGACTGGGAAAATATAAAAATTTGAAAGTATACACGCAATGGCCAATATTTAAAGTGGTTTTACATGGTCTGTAACAAACATTCCTCTAAGACACAAAAACCCAAAGGTGAATCATCCACAGATAATAAAAGTTAAAGCTCACATTAGCTTATAAAGTTGCCTTAAAAAGCGATAAGCGAGAGGATTGGGAGCAATCTAAAATCCAGCAAAGGGGGACCAAACTGATAAAGAAAGGGAAAAGAAAACATCGATGCAAGTTAGTGATAAACATAAAAGCGAACTGAAAACTTTTCTTCAGGTATGCAAAAAGGACAAGTGTAGGTCCAATACAGGCAGAGACAGAAGAATTCATCATGGGAAATAAGAGAAACAAAACAACTGTGTCTGTCTTCAAGGAGGAAGACACAGAAAATCTCCAGAGATATTAGGGAATCAAAGGACTTGGTAATACTAGAACAAATAATTGGATGGAAAATTGATAAGTATCTTGGACCAGATGGACTATGTCCCAGAGCATTGAATGAGGTGCATTGGTGGTAATCTTCCAAAATTCTATACGTTCTGGAAAAATTCATGCAGATTAAAAAGATCTAAATATAAAGCCATTATTGAAGAGGACGAGGAAGAATGGAACATTGCAGACCTAACAGTTTGATCTCAGTAGTTGGGAAAATTTTTAAATCTGATATAAAAGATGTCATAACTGGATGGTCAGAGAATAATGATATGGTTGGGAGTTAATATGGATTTATGAAAAGAAAATAATGTTTGACAAATCTGCTTTTTGAGGATATTACCAGTAGAATAGACAGGGAAGTGGCATATTTGGAAGTGGTATATTTGGTGTATTTCAGAAGGCTTTGATAAATTCAATAAGGAGGTTAGTAAACAAAATTAGATCATATGGGATTGAGAGTAATTTACAGGTACGGATTGAGGACTGGTTAACAGACAAAAAAACAAATTGGCCAGCAGATAAGGGGATTTCTTGTAGAATAGCACAAGGATCAATGCTTGGTCCAGGGCCATTCACAATCTATATCAATGATTTCGATATGGGAAACCAGCAGAATATTTCCAAATTTACTGATGACACTGTTGAGAATGAGAGTTGTGAAGAGGATGCATGGAAGCTTCATGGGTACTTGGTCAAGCGAAGTGAATAGGTCAGAACATGACAGATAGAATATGAATAGTTATGAAGTTATTCCCTTTGATAGAAAAAACAGAAAGACAGAGTATTTTTTAAATGGAGAGGGGTTGGGAAGTGCGGGTATTCAAAAGATCTGGGTAGCCTTGTTCATGAGACACTGAAAGATGGGATTATTTTACGAGGAGAGAGTGAAGAAACTGGGCCTGTATTCTCTAGTTTTAAAGAATGAAAGGTGATCTCATTGAAAATTCATATAGGGCTTGGCAGGGTCCATGTAGACAGGATGTTTTTCCCTAGCTGCTGAATCTAGAGTAAGAAGTCTCACAACAGCGGGTTAAAGTCCAACAGGTTTATTTGGTAGCAAACACCACTCAATAGCTTTTGGGGATTCACCTGATAAAGGAGCAGTGCTCCAAAACTAGTGGCTTTTGCTACCAAGCCTGGTAGCAAACTTTAACCCGGTGTTGTGAGATTTTTACTGTGCTTACCCCAGTCCAATGGCGGCATCTCCATATGCTGAATCTAGAACCAGGTAACACAATCTCAGAATAAGAGGCAGGTTATTTAGGACAGAGATGAGGAAGAATTTATTCACTCACAGAGACTGGTGAAAGTTTGGAATTCTCCTCCCCGAGGTGGAATGAAGCTCAATCATTTAGTATATTCAAGAGAGAAATCGATACTAGTGACATTAAGGGATATTGATAGAGGGAAAAATGGCACAGAGGTAGATAATCAGCGATGAACCATTTGATTTGATTTGAATTGTTACTGACACGTATTAACAAACAGGAAAAGTATTTTTTCTTGTCTGCTAGACAGAAAAAGCATACCGTTCATAGAGAGGAAACATGAGATATAGTGTTACAGTCATAGCTAGGATGTAGAGAAAGATCAACTTAATGCAAAGTAAGTCCATTCAAAAGTCTGACAGCAGCAGGGAAGAAGCTGTTCTTGAATCGGTTGATAAGTAAATGGCGGAGCAGGCTCAGGATGAATGCTCTTACACTTCTACTAGGCTCAGGAGTGTTCGAGCCAGGAGGCAGTGCATTCCACTAGCTGGCCAACAGGATCAATCCCATTTTTTTTTAGAGCAACACAGCACGGGAAACAGGCCCTTCGGCCCAACGAGCCCGCGCCGCCGTCATAACTATATAGTAGCAATTCCATTATCCTATTCTAAATTTAGGTTATTCCTAATATGGAAGACTCTCACTGTAGGGACAATTTGTTTCCCAATCAGCCTAAGAGCGAATTTTTGGGTTGTGGGAGGAAACCGGAGTGCCCGGAGAAAACCCACGCAACCACGGGGAGAACGCGCAAACTCCCGAAGACACTGGCCCAATTCCAAGTGTCTGCACAGCCACATCGATAGTCTCTGAGCTGTCATGGTGCCCTTCAGATGGTCCACATAAAGCACTCATTTACAACATGAGGTACCAGGCAACCCATGAATCAACATCCAAGAGCTGTACCTGCACCACCTGCCGAATGCATGCTCAATGTTGGTCAAGTATGGACCGAATTACCTGTGGAAAAAAGCCATAGTTAAACAGTCCTAATATATCCCTCTATCTGCATACCGCTCATGTGGCTGTCCAAGAGACCCTTAAACAGCCCCAGCGTGCCTGCTCCCACCATCTTACTCGGCAGTGCATTCCACACCCCCACTACCTTTTGTGTGAAAAACTGCCCTCTAATATTCGTCCTATACATAGCCCCCCTCACCCTATGGCCATGACCCCTCGTCCTATCCATTTCTAAAGGTGGAAAAAAGTTTACCTCCATTTACTCTATCTATACCCCTTATAATCTTATACACCTCTATGAGATCCCCTCTAAGCCGACGTCTTTCAAGGGAAAACAACCCCAGTTTATTTAATCGTTCCTCATAAGACAGTCCTTCCATATCAGGCAGCATCCTGGTAAACCTCCTCTGCACTCTCTCCAAGGACTCCACATCCTTCCGATAGTAACTGGGCTAATGTTCATATATAAACTAGGTGTGTCTGTTTGTGTTTCCCAGTAACAGCCAGAGCACAGAGAGAATGTAAAGAATGCAACTGAACCTGTTCCAGAACAAGTCTGTGCACTCACTGCTGAACTCAAGAGTTATCACTAATTGATAAGTCAGTGGATGGGGAATTAGACTAGCTTCATGTAACTAGTGCAATTAGAGTAAAATCTATTTATTCTTGTATTCCAATTTCCTAGCAATAACAGCCAACATACCATTTGCCTTGCCAAATATTTGCCGTACCTTGTGTGCAAACCTTGTGTGCTTGCACAAGTACATCCAAGTCCCTCAGAACATCAACATTTAATCCAATAATACTGCACCAAATTGTCACTCTTAAATGCATAATTTTGTAATAATTGAAAAATTATGTTTTACAATGCTGTCTGATTGTGTTGATTCATAGCAGATTATATCCTTGGTGAAAGTTTGCAAAATCAGAAGAATTTTGGTTGTTGTTTGAGGCCAGATTGACAATTACATATAAAACGTAGAAAATAGGAACAGGGGTAACACCATTTCATCCCTCAAGCCTAATTCACCTTTCAGTAAAATCATGGTTATCTTTAACCCCATGTTCCTGCAGACCTATAATAACCTTTCATCCCTTGTTTAATTAAAAATTGACCTAACTCAGCTTGCCATCCCAGGAATCAGTTTGTTTAACTTTCCCTGTGCTTCCTCAGTGGTAAGTGTATTCTTTAAAGAACATAAGAAATAGGAGCAGGAATAGGCCATCCAGCCCTTCGAGCTTGCCCCGCCATTCAATAAGATCATGGCTGATCTGTAGTGGTTCAGTTCCACTTTCCTGCTTTCTCCCCATAACCCTTAATTCTCTTGTTAATCAAAAACCTAGTAAGAATCTAGCAACACCAATTTTAAATCCAACCAATTTATTTGATAGTAAATTTGCGAGCTTTTGATCTTTTTGCCTTCGTCAGGCAAATGCAGTGTTCTGGTCTGCAATAGCACATATCAACACAGACAGTTACAGATTGCTGATTAGAATGCAAATCCTTACATCTAACCTGCTATTCAAGTGTTAAAGTGGCTAACAATGTGTGTGAAGGGAATCCTGAACATTGGTTAGAGAATTGTGTATTTTCTCCAGACAGCACAGTAAGTGAGGTTTTTTGCTAACCCAGGCAAGTTATGGGGGTTACAGATAGTGTGTCATGAAGCCAAGGTCCCTGTTAAGACCGTCCTCATGTGTGCGGAACTTGGCTATCAGTCTCTGCTCAGCGACTCTGCACTGTCGTGTGTCATGAAGGCCCCCTTGATGAACATTTACCCGAAGGTTGGAGGCCGAATGCCCGTGACTGCTAAAGTGTTCACCCACAGGAAGGGAGCTGTTTTGCCTGGTGATTGTTGAGCGATGTTCATTCATCCGCTGTCGTAGTGTCTGCATGGTCTCCCCAATGTACCATGCTTCGGGACATCCTTTCTTGCAATGTATTAGGTAGACAACGTTGGCCGAGTTGCAAGAGTACGTACCGTGAATGGTATCCTCACGTTTGATGATGTCGTCCATGTCTTGCAGAGGTTGCTGTGGCAGGGTTGTGTGGTATTGTGGTCACTGTTCTCCTGAAGGTTGGGTAGTTTGCTGCGAACAATGATCTGTTTGAGGTTGTGCGGTTGTCTGAAAGCAAGAAGTGGGGCGGTGGGGATGGCCCTAGCGAGATGTTCATCGTCATCAATGATATGTTGAAGACTCCGGAGAAGATGTCGTAGCTTCTCCGCTCTGGGGAAGTACTGGACAACAAAGGGTACTCTGTCCACCGTGTCCCGTGTTCGTCTTCTGAGGAGGTCAGTGCGGTTTATCGCTGTGGCACGTCGGAACTGTCGATTGATGAGTCGAGCGCCATATCCTGTTCTCACGAGGACATCGTTCAGCGTCTGGAGGTGTCTGTCACGATCCTCCTCATCTGAGCAAATTCTGTGTATACGGAGGGCTTGTCCATAGGGAATGGCTTCTTTAATGTGTCTACGGTGGAAGCTGGAGAAGTGGAGCATTGTGAGGTCGTCTGTCGGTTTGTGGTACAGTGAGGTGCTGAGGTGACCGTCCTTAATGGAGATACGTGTGTCCAAGAATGCAACTGATTCTGGAGAATAGTCCATGGTGAGTCTGATGGTGGGATGGAACTTATTGATATCATCATACAGTTGTTTCAATAATTGTTCACCATGAGTCCAAAGGAAAAAGATGTCATCAATATATCTAGTATATAGCCTCGGTTGAAGGTCCCATGCGGTGAAGAAGTCTTGTTCGAAACTGTGCATGAAGATGTTGGCATATTGAGGTGCGAATTTGGTCCTCATGGCTGTTCCGTGTATCTGAATGAAAAGCTGATTGTTGAAGGTGAAGACATTGTGGTCCAAGATGAAGCGGATAAGTTGTAAAATTGTATCCGGAAACTGGCAGTTGTTGGCATTGAGTACTGAGGCAGTTGCAGCAATACCGTTAGAACATAGAACATTACAGCACAGAACAGGACCTTCAGCCTTCGATGTTGCGCCGACCAATATAAAAAGCAATGACCCTCCAAACTAAACCATTCCCTTCTCTTCCATATACTTATCAACTAACCTCTTAAACGCCACCAAACTTGGCGCATCTACAACTGCTGCAGGCAGGGCATTCCACTCCCGAACCACCCTTTGGGTAAAGAACCTACCTCTGATATCCGTCCTATAACTATCACCCCTTAATTTAAAGCTGTGTCCCCTCGTGCTAGCTTTCTCCATCCTAGGAAAAAGGCTATCACTGTCCACCCTATCTAAACCTCTAATCATCTTATATGTTTCGATTAGGTCCCCTCTTAGCCGCCTCCTTTCTAACGAAAACAACCTCAAATCCCTCAGCCTCTCTTCATAAGACCTGCCCTCCATACCAGGCAACATCCTGGTAAACCTCCTCTGTACCCTCTCCAATGCCTCCACATCTTTCTTATAATGTGGGGACCAGAACTGCACACAATACTCCAAGTGCGGCCGCACTAGAGTTTTGTACAGTTGCAACATGACGTTGCGGCTCCGAAATTCAATCCCCCTACCAATAAAGGCTAAGACTCCATATGCCTTCTTAACAACCTTCTCGACTTGACTGCCTACTTTCAGGGATCTATGCACAAATACACCAAGATCCCTCTGTTCATCAACACTATTAAGAATCCTACCATTAGCCCTATACTCTACACATTTATTATTCCTGCCAAAGTGCATTACCTCACACTTTTCCACATTAAACTCCATTTGCCACCTCTCGGCCCAGCTCTGCAACTTGTCCAAGTCTCTCTGCAAACTATAACATCCCTCTTCACTATCTACCACTCCTCCGACTTTAGTGTCATCTGCAAATTTACTAATCCATCCTTCAATACCCTCATCCAGATCATTTATAAAAATTACAAACAGCAGGGGCCCCAAAACAGACCCCTGAGGTACACCACTTGTCACCGAACTCCACGATGAATATCTCCCATCAACCACCACCCTCTGTCTTCTATCTGCTAGCCAATTCCTAATCCAATTAGCTAAATTGTCATGGGGGATGTTGGCGTAGAGCGCCGAGACATCCATTGTGACAAGGAGTGTCTCTGGTTCAACTGCTCCATATGTGCTGAGTTTCTGTAGGAAGTCTGTAGTGTCAAGACAAAAGCTGGGGGTTCTTTGTACAATAGGTTTCAGGAGGCCCTCGATATAGCCGGAGAGGTTCTCACACAGGGTCCCATTGCCCGATACGATGGGATGGCCGGGTATGTTTGCCTTGTGTATCTTTGGGAGGCAGTAGAGATCTCCAGTGCGGAGAGCATGTGGAATGAGAGCCCCGAGAGTGTTCTGAAGGTCCTGATCAAAGGTTTTGATCAGAGTGTTGAGTTGACGAGTATATTCTTTGGTCGGATCTGCTGGTAACTGTCTGTAGTGTTTCACATTGTTTAGTTGTCGGTACACTTCTTCACAGTAGTCCATTCTGTTCAGTATGACGGTGGCGCCTCCTTTGTCTGCTGGTTTGATGACAATGTTGCGGTTGGTCTTGAGAGCACGGATGACCTTGCTTTGTGCTTGGGTGATGTTCGGGACTGTCTTGTAAGTGTGGTTGATGAATCTGGTGTTCACGCACCTCCTGATGGCTTGGGCAAGTGTGGTTTATCGCTGTGGCATGTCGGAACTGTCGATCGATGAGTCGAGCGCCATATCCTGTTCTCACGAGGGTATCTTTCAGTGTCTGGAGGTGTCTGTCACGATCCTCCTCATCTGAGCAAATTCTGTGTATACAGAGGGCTTGTCCATAGGGAATGGCTTCTTTAACGTGTCTAGGGTGGAAGCGGCCTTCTGGAGGATCCAATTGGATTCATTCCTCTTCGGTTGCTGCACTGCAGATCCCTCTGTAGGCTGTTCTGGTTCATTAGCTGTCTCATTGAGTTCGCTATTGGCCTCTTGGGGTTTGTGGAAGAACTCACATAGCCTCATTCGCCTGATGAATTCCTCTGTGTCCGCTGCGAGACTGATGGGGTCCATTTTGGTGGTAGGACAGAAATTGAGCCCTCGGCTGAGAACTTCGATTTCCTCTGATTGAAGTGTGTCGTCCGACAAGTTAACAATGGATCTCCCTGCGGTAGTACTGTTTTCTACTGTGGTGCCAAGGGAGGCTTGGTTGTTGAGGCAATCAAAAACCTATCCACTCTTGTCTTAAATATATTCAGTGAGGAAGCCACCACCACTTCAACAGGCAGAGAATTCCAAAGATTCACCACCATTTGAGTGAAGAAATTCCTCCTCAACTCTGATCTCACTGCAGATCCCTCTGTAGGCTGTTCTGGTTCATTAGCTGTCTCATTGAGTTCGCTATTGGCCTCTTGGGGTTTGTGGAAGAACTCACATAGCCTCATTCGCCTGATGAATTCCTCTGTGTCCGCTGCGAGACTGATGGGGTCCATTTTGGTGGTAGGACAGAAATTGAGCCCTCGGCTGAGAACTTCGATTTCCTCTGATTGAAGTGTGTCGTCCGACAAGTTAACAATGGATCTCCCTGCGGTAGTACTGTTTTCTACTGTGGTGCCAAGGGAGGCTTGGTTGTTGAGGCAATCAAAAACCTATCCACTCTTGTCTTAAATATATTCAGTGAGGAAGCCGCCACCACTTCAACAGGCAGAGAATTCCAAAGATTCACCACCATTTGAGTGAAGAAATTCCTCCTCAACTCTGATCTCACTGCATCCCTCTGTAGGCTGTTCTGGTTCATTAGCTGTCTCATTGAGTTCGCTATTGGCCTCTTGGGGTTTGTGGAAGAACTCACATAGCCTCATTCGCCTGATGAATTCCTCTGTGTCCGCTGCGAGACTGATGGGGTCCATTTGGTGGTAGGACAGAAATTGAGCCCTCGGCTGAGAACTTCGATTTCCTCTGATTGAAGTGTGTCGTCCGACAAGTTAACAATGGATCTCCCTGCGGTAGTACTGTTTTCTACTGTGGTGCCAAGGGAGCTTGGTTGTTGAGGCAATCAAAAACCTATCCACTCTTGTCTTAAATATATTCAGTGAGGAAGCCGCCACCACTTCAACAGGCAGAGAATTCCAAAGATTCACCACCTTTGAGTGAAGAAATTCTCCTCAACTCTGATCTAACCGCATCCCTCCCTGCCTTATTTTGAGGCTGTGCCCTCTAGTCCTGCTATCTTTGTTAAGCGGGAAGAGTCTCTCAACCTCTACCCTATCCATCCCCTTCATTATCTTATACGTCTCTATAAGATCCCCTCTCAGCCTTCTACTAGGCTACTTGGCGGCATGGGCTCATTGGGCCGAAGGGCCTGTTTCCCGTGCTGTTTTGTTTTTTTTGTTCTTTGTTCTAAACTCCAATGAGTACAAACCGAGCCTATTCGGTCTCTGCTCATAATCCAACGCCCGCATCTCCAGTATCAGCCTAGTAAACCTTCTCTGCACCCCCTCCAAGGCCAATACATCCTTCCTCAAATGCAGCGGCCAAAACTGCACACAGTACTCCAACTTTGGCCTCACCAGTACCTTATACAGCTGCAAAAGTACCTCCCTACTTTTATATTCTATTCCCCCTCGCTATAAAGGCCAACATTTCTGTTCTAGGACCCTTGCTGTTTGTCATTTTCATAAATGACCTGGATGAGGAAGTGGAGGGATGGGTTAGTAAGTTCGCCGATGATACGAAGGTTGGTGATATTGTGGACAGTCTAGAGGGTTGTCAGAAGTTGCAGTGAGACATAGATAGGATGCAAGACTGGGTGGAGAAGTGGCAGATGGACTTCAACGCGATAAATGTGCGGTGGTCCATTTTGGCAGGACCAATGGGATGAAGGAGTACAATATCAAGGGTAGGAGTCTTGGCAGTATTGAGGAGCAGAAGGATGTTGGGGTCCAGGTCCATAGGTCTCTTAAATCTGCCCCGCAAGTGGAGGATGTGGTCAAGAAGGCATATGGTGTACTGGCCTTCATTAATCGAGAGATTGAGTTTAGGAGTCGGGAGGTAATGCTGCAATTTTATAAGACCCTTGTCAGACCCCACTTGGAGTACTGTGCGCAGTTCTGGTCGCCTCACTATAGGAAGGATGTGGAAGCTATTGAGAGGGTGAAGAGAAGATTTACAAGGATGTTGCCTGGATTGGGGGGGGCATGCCTTATGAAGATAGGTTGAGAGACCTAGGTCTCTTCTCCCTGGAGAGACAATGGTTGAGAGGTGACCTTATAGAGGTTTATAAGACGTTGAGAGGAATAGATAGAGTGGATTCTTGGAGGCTATTTCCCAGGGCTGAAATGGTCGCTACGAGAGGACACAGGTTTAAGGCGCTGGGAGGCAAGTACAGAGGAGATGTTAGAGGTAAGTTTTTCACTCAGAGGGTGGTGAGTGAATGGAATCAGTTGCCATCAGTGGTGGTAGAGACGAACTTGCTGGGGTCTTTTAAAAGACTTCTGGATGAGTATATGGGATTTAATGGGATTGGGAGTTATAGATAGGTCTATGGCTTGGTAGGTACTGATATGATCGGCACGACTTGTGGGCCGAAGGGCCTGTTTGTGCTGTAGTGTTCTATGTTCTATATAACATTGCATTCATCTTCTTGATCACCTGCAGACTGTGTTTTTGTGATTCGTGCACAAGGACACCCAGGTCCCTCTGCACCGTCGCATACTGCAGCTTTTCACCCTTTAAATACTAATCCTTCCTACCGTTATTCTTCCCAAAGTGGATAACCTCACACTTGCTAACATTATACTCCATCTGCCAGTTCCTCGCCCACTCACTCAACCTATCCAGATCCCTCTGCAGGCTTTCCACACCCTCCACACAATTTGCTTTGCCACTCATCTTTGTGTCATCAGCAAATTTCGTCACCCTGCACTCAGCCCCTTCCTCCAGATCATCTATGTAAATGGTAAATAGTTGAGGTCCCAGCACCGATCCCTGGGACACTCCACTAGTCACCAGCTGCCAATCAGAATAGCATTCATTAATACCTACCCTCTGCTTCCTATTAGACAACCAATCCTCTATCCAGTCTAACCCCCTATCCCCGACTCCCTGCACCAATCTTCTGCAGCAATCTTTTGTGAGGCACCTTATCAAACGCTTTTTGGAAATCCAAAAACACCACATCCACCAGTTCCTCTCTATCTACCGCACTAGTCTCTTCCTCATAGAACTCCAATAAATTAGTCAAGCACGACTTCCTCTTGACGAATCCGTGCAGCGTCTGCCTGATCAAACCGTTCGTATTCAGGTGCCTCGTTATTTCTGCTTTGACGACAAATTCAAGCATTTTTCCAACGACAGACATTAAACTAACCGGCCTATAATTCCCTGCCTTCTGTCTGCTACCTTTTTTTAAACAGCGGCGTAACATGAGCCGTTTTCCAATCTGCCGGCATTTTCCCAGAGTTCAGCGAATTCTGGAAGATAATTACTAGGCATCCGCTATCACCTCTGCCATTTTCTTGAGAACCCTGGGATGCTTTCTTAGCTACAGAGACCAAACCTCACACAATAATCCACTATGTTCTTACCGAAAATCTGTATAACTGCAGTAAGGCACTCTTGCTTCTGTAATCAAATCCTTCTGCAATGAAGGCCAACATACCATGTATCTCCCTAACTGCTTGCTGTACCTGCATGCTTGCCTTATGCTCACGGGAGGGAATCTACTCCCCAGTAAAGGGAACGGGATATACTGTGGAGCTGACAGAAGTACTATATTTCCTTGTCCAGAATCAGCTGTAGAAATTCCCTGAATCTCCAGAGAGAAGCAAAATGATACCAGCTGCTTCAGAATCAAATTGCAATTCTGTCTAAATCCACCTGAAACAATGTGTAAACTGTCACAGGCACACTTCCTCTATAAACAATAAGACAAATCCAATGTGGCACCCCACCAGTCTATTCTGATTCATCAGTGAAATGATGGAAGGTTATTGACAGTGCAATCAATGATACTTAAACAGTAACCTATTCACAAATGTTTAAATTGGTTTCTGCCAAACATGAACAAAGGAGCAGAATTTCCCAAGCGAGGAACATTCTTCCTGCTGCTTTTGAGGCAGTGACATTAACAATTTGTGATTTTTAAAAATTTATTTGTAGGACATGGGCGTCGCTGGCTGGCCAGCATTTACTGGCCATCCCTAGTTGTCCTCGAGAAGGTGCTGGTGAGCTTCCTTCTTGAATTGCTGCAGTCTGCGTGCTAATGGGTTAACCCACAATGCCGCCCAGAGAGGGAATTCCTAATCATGCAACAGTAATGCGATAAATATGTTTTAGAGTGTTTTGAGTTAAGGGCCACAACATCTGAACTCCCCCAGTGCCAGAAGTTCTTCTACATCCTCCTAAAGAGGAATAAGCTATCCAAGGTTAACACCTCAACTGAAAATCAGCAGCTCTGAAAATATACCCCTGCTTCAGCAAATTCTAATGAGATTTCTTCCAACTGAGTTTTGGGAAAATGTGTAAAAGAATGATGGATATTTATAGTGGCCATCTGGGAAAACAAGGGTCTGTTAATAATTCCAGAAGGTGGTGCTGATATAGCAGGAGCTCTCCCAGGAGTACCAGTGAATGAGGTAGAATCATTGCCTTAAGAGTGTACACTATAAATATCAGGCAGAGTGAAATTTGAGCAGTGAAGACATAACTGCCATTCTGCTCAATCTCATGCTACGGTTTGCCTGATTTTCTTCTCAAGCCTTCAGGTATTTTGCTACCTTACTGTCACACCCATTTATCTCTGTCTTTAGACCTGAAACATCGATGTGTCCTTTCCTTGTGCACAGGCTGAGTGAACTGTGTATTTCCATTACTTACTGTTCTCATTGTGAATATAGCCCAGTCCATCACACAAACCATCCACTGATTCTGTCTACGTTCCCACTGTCTCAGCAAAGCAGCCAGCATAATTAAGGACCCGATGCGCCCAACCCAACATCCATCAGGAAAAAGATGCAAAAGTATGAGGTCATGTACCAACCAACTCAATAACAGATTCTTCCCTGCCACCATCAGACTTTTGAATGGACCTACCTTGTACTAAGTTGATCTTTCTCTACACCCTAGCTACGAATACATTCTGTACTCTCTCGTTTCCTTCTTTATGAACGATATACATTGTCTGTACAGCACGCAAGAAAAAATATACTGTATGTTAATACATATGACAACAATAAATCAAATCAAATCTTATTACACATTAGCACAATGTTAGTCAACTGTATCATGTGTGCTAAAGGTTGCACCCAGGAGTCCAAGTTGAGTCAAGTAAGGTTCCTGTAATCCCAGGTACAAAGGTGGACTGTTCATCTATAAGCGAATGCTTTCCAAATCTGGAGGAGCTTTAAAGAGCTTGAAGTTTTACCTGTGCTGCTTCAGGTGTATCAAGAATAAGATCAGGCAGATCTTTCAACATCCTATCAAAGGCCTTGGCCACATCATCAGCTGTAAGGACCTTCCCCAGGAGGTCAGACAGAAGCCGGGACGTTAGTTCCCGGTGACTCGCCTTGCCTTCCAACGCGAGTGAGACGGCGAGAGAAGGAACCTCGTGCTTCCTCTTTCCCAGGTTCAGTTCCTGTAGCAGGGCCTAAAATCACAAGAGTTGTAGAATGGGTTATAGCGCAGGCAGCTGCCATTTAGCCCATAGTGTCAGACTCAGGGAATCCCACTGCTTTGCCCTAACCTCAGAGCTCTGGGAATCTTTTCTCTTCAGAAAATTAACTAATACACTTTTGAAAACCACATCGGAATCAGTGCCCTCCCAGACAGTGTATTCCAGATCCTAACCTCTCTGCGTTGCTTAAACTTCTTTTGCCAATCATCTTAAATTGGTGTTCTCCAGTTCTTGACCCACCAATAAGATTTATCCTGACCAGACCCCTCAGGATTTTGAAAATCTCTTTTAAATCTCCCTTTTTCCAAGAAGAAGCCCGGCTTCCCCAACCTACTGACATGACTGAATTTCCTCATTCCTGGAACAACTCTTGTCAGTCTTTTCAGTGTTGTTCCTCAGGTCTTCACATTTTCCTAAAGCATTTTTTTTTCCAGAACCGAAACAAGTGTTCCAGTTAATGCTGAACCTTTATAATATAAATAAAAGCAAATGACTGCGGATGCTGGAATCTGAAACAACAACAAAGGGTCATCCTGACTCAAAATGTTCAATCTGTTCTCTCCACAGATGATGTTAGACTGAAATTTTCCAACCTTTTCTGTGTCAGTATAAAGGTTTATCATAACATCTTTATTTTTGTACTCTATGACCCTATTTATAAAAGCCCAGGGTTTTGGATGCTTTATTAACCCACTTCCTCCACACCCCTGTCAATGATTTGTGCACGTGCATTCTCTTTGGAGTTGTAAGCTTTATTTTTTTGACTTTCCTCGTTCTTTCTATCAAAATGAATCACCTCACACCTCTCTGTCCTTCCATTCTACCCTCTCTATGCTGTCTAGAGGTCTATCCTTATCCTTGGAGCTCACAAATTGCCAGCTGCAAATGTTGACCCAGAGTCTACGTCATGCATAACAATAAAATGCAGTAGCTCCAATTCCTCTCTCTGGGCACCACATTACATAATATCCAGCAGTCTGAAAAACAGCATTTACCACTCTCCTCAACCACTCAGCCAGTTTTGTATCCATGCTGCCACTATCCCTTCTATTCCCTGGCTTTTAATTTTGCTTAAATAGCTGTTATGTGGGGTTTTATCAAATAGCTTCAGCAAGTGCGTGTACACCACAGCATCCAGGTTACACTCATCAATCATCTGTTACATCTGGAAGGATGCTGCTAAAGGTCTTGTAAAAGAGACAATGGTTAAGTGAGGCACTAAACCATCCTGATAGAGGAGCAGCAGGGTGGCATAGTGGGGTCAACACTGCTGCCTCACAGCACCAGGAACTCTCGCATGACATCTCAATTTCTTTAAAGGCAGCCTATGATTTCTCCTGGCAATCTGACTCCAATTTACCTGGGCCACATCTGTTCATACCCTAGTGAATTTGGCCTCCCCAATTAATTCTTACTCTGGGTTGCTCTTTGTCATTTCAGTCAATCTAAACCCCACAGTGGGTGCCATGGTGTTAATGCATGGGATGTGGGTGTCACTGGCTCAGTGACAATCCCTAATTGTCTTTTAACTGAGAGGCTTGCAAGGCCATCTCGGGGGGGGGGGTGGTTTAAGAATCAACTACAATCCTGGGTACCCAGACAATGCCCTGGCTTTCTGAATCATTATCCTGTGATACACCACTGCCTCTCGTTGGCTGTGATCACCGGAATCATTCTCCCCTAAATATTCTACCACTGGATTCACTTGACCCAACTCACTTCCTAAAATCTGATCCAGCAACATTTTTTTCCTTTTTGAACCAAGTTACCCTCCCCCTCACCCCCTGCCCCTTATCCCCCTTTATTATCCCAATTTTTACCAGGATAATTAAAATCTTCCATTATCACGACTCCATTGCTTTTGCATATTTCTGTAATATCTTTCGACATGCTTGGTTTCATCTGTCAGAACACTGAATGCAAGAGTTGGGACATCTTGTGGAAGTTGTACTAATATTGGTAAGGCCACACTTGGAATACTGTGTACAGTTCTGGTCACTCTATTATAGAGAGGATATTATTAAACTAGAAAGGATGCAAGAAAGATTTACTGGGAGGATACTAGAACTTGATGGTTTGAGTTATAAGGAGGGTGAATAGACTGGAACTTTTTTCTCTGAAGCATAGGAAGCTGAGGGGTGATCTTATAGGGGTCTATCAAATAATGAGGGGCATAGAACATAGAACACTACAGCACAAACAGGCCCTTCGGCCCACGAGTTGCACCGATCACATCTATACCTACCAAGCCATAGACTTATCTATAACCCCCATCCCAATAGTTCCCATATACTCATCCAGAAAATCTTTTAAAAGACCCCAGCGAGTCCGCCTCTACCACCACCGACGGCAGCCGATTCCATTCACTCACCACCCTCTGAGTGAAAAACTTACCCCTAACATCCCCTCTGTATTTGCTTCCCTGCACCTTAAATCTGTGTCCTCTCGTAGCAACCATTTCAGCCCGGGGAAATAGCCTCTGAGAATCCACCCTATCTATTCCTCTCAACATTTTATAAACCTCTATCAAGTTGCCTCTCAACCTATGTCTCTCCAGGGAGAAGAGTCCCAGCTCCCTCAACCCATCTTCATAAGGCCTGCCTCCCAATCCAGGCAACATCCTTGTCAATCTCCTCTGCACTCTCTCAATAGCCTCTACATCCTTCCTATAATGAGGCGACCAGAACTGCACACAGTACTCCAAGTGGGGTCTGACAAGGGTCTTATAAAGCTGCATCTTTACCTCCCGACTCCTAAACTCAATCCCTCGATTAATGAAGGCCAGTACACCATATGCCTTCTTGACCACATCCTCCACCTGCGAGGCTGATTTAAGAGTCCTATGGACCTGGACCCCAAGATCCTTCTGCTCTTCAACACAGCTAAGATTCCTACCCTTGATATTGTACTCCTCCATCCCATTATTCCTGCCAAAATGGACCACTACACATTTATCTGCGTTGAAGTCCATCTGCCACTTCTCCGCCCAGATGTAGATAGTTAACGTAGATAGTCAATATCGTTTCCCAAAGGTAGGGGAGTCTAAAACTAGAGGACATAGGTTTAACGTGAGAGGGGAGAGATACAGAAGGGTTCAGAGGGGCAATTTTTTCACAGAGGGTAGTGAGTGTTTGGAACAAGCTGCCAGAGATAGTAGTAGAGGCGGGTAAAATTTTGCCTTTTAAAAAGCATTTAGATAGTTACATGGATAAGATGGGTATAGAAGGATATGGGCCAAATGCATGGAATTGGGATTACCTTAGAGGTTTAAGAAAAAGGGTAGCACAGACAAGTTTGGACAAAGGGCTTCTTTCCACACTGTAAATCTCTATAACTCCTCACGATCTTGATCCTCTATACCTTTGTCGTTGGTCAGTGTGTACAGAATACATGGAGTGCAATGAAATCTTCATCATTCCTCAGCTCAAACGGAATAGATTCTGTTCCTGAGCCCCCCAGAATATCCTCTCTCCAGCAGTGTACTACTCACCTTCATTGAGTCTGCCTTTCCATCTCCTTTACTTCCTGATGTTCCCAGAACGTCTTATATCCAGGAATATTATATTATATTATTATTATATTATTAATATAATTAATATAATATAATATAATATATAATATATAATGTAATAATATAATTATTAATATAATATTATATTATTATTATATTATATCCAGGTAGGCAGTCAAGTGGATAAAGTTGTTAAGAAGGCTTATGGAGTCTTAGCTTTTATTGGTAGGGGGATTGAATTTAGGAGCCGCAGCATCATGTTGCAGCTGTACAAAACTCTAGTGCGGCCGCACTTGGAGTATTGTGTGCAGTTCTGGTCGCCACATTATAAGAAAGATGTGGAGGCATTGGAGAGGGTACAGAGGAGGTTTACCAGGATGTTGCCTGGTATGGAGGGCAGGTCCTATGAAGAGAGGTTGAAGGATTTGAGGTTGTTTTCGTTAGAAAGGAGGCGGCTAAGAGGGGATCTTATTGAAGCATATAAGATGATTAGAGGTTTAGATAGGGTGGACAGTGATAGCCTTTTTCCTAGGATGGAGAAAGCTAGCACGAGGGGACACAGCTTTAAATTAAGGGGTATGAGTTATAGGACGGATATCAGAGGTAGGTTCTTTACTCAAAGAGTGATTAGGGAGTGGAATGCCCTGCCTGCAGCTGTTGTAGATGCGCCAAGTTTGGTGGCGTTTAAGAGGTTAGTTGATAAGTATATGGATGAGAAGGGAATGGTTTAGTTAGGAGGGGCATTGCTTTTTATTTTGGTCGGCACAACATCGAAGGCCGAAGGGCCTGTTCTGTGCTGTATTGTTCTATGTTCTATGTTCTATTTAGTACCCAGTATGCCCTTTTGCTGAGCCAGGTCTCTATTTTAACTGCAACATCATATTCCCACACGGCCATCTGCACCTCACCAACCGTATATCTTACAGAACATAACAACTCATCATGGCAATGAAATCACAATGAATTCCTGTGGCAAACGGCATTGTTTTGGCAGTTTCAGTGTAGAAAGGGCCCCTATGTATTGCCTGGAGAAAAGGTGAAAAGAATGGATCCAGAGCCTCAGGGCAAAGTTAAGAGGAGAGATTGAACATTTTAGTCAGCTTTTAAAGGGAGAGAAAAATGGAGAGGTGAATGAGAATCTGGGAAGGAGGTAGCACCAAGTTTCTTATATTGGTCTTGCTTGGGAATACCAGGAGCTAACACCCGGATTCTGTCTACCCTCTTGGGAGAATCCTTCCAGATGGATTATATCAGGCCTTGGGGAAAGGAGATCGAAAGAAGTGCTTGGAGTTTGGGCCTCCTTAGCTCAGGCAGGAAGTGCAATAAAAATTCACTGGATCGGCTCCTAAGATGAGGGAATTGGCGTAACATGAGATATGGCCTATATTCTCTAGAATTAAGAATAAAAGGTGATCTTATGAAACATACACTATAACATTCTAAAGGGGCTTGAGAGCAGGTATGAAGAGGGTAGTCTTGTTTTCTAGTTTAGGAAAATGGAACTAGGTTCAGGTGAGAATGAAATGAGGAAAATCTCTTCAAAGGGTTATGAATCTTTGGAGATTCAATTCTCTGTCGTGTTGGTAGCACTCTCACCTTCCAGTCACATGATTATTGATTCAAGTCCCATTTCAGGACTTGAACACAAAGACCCAGACTGACTGTACACTGCAGAACTGAGGGAATGCTGCACTGCTGGAGATGCCATCTTTTAGCTCAGATATTACAGAACAGCCTCATTCAGCAATGGGCAGAAGAGATCTGCCTGACGTCTTAGCCAACTTTAACCCTCAATCAAATCCCAAGAACAGATCATCTGCTCTCCTATCTCATTGTGTTGCCAATGTAGACGGGATGGGCCAAATGGTCTCCTTCGCATCGTATCAACTCTGTGAGTTTACGGGAGTTTGCAGTGTGTGCAGCAATTGCCTCATTTTCTACATTATAATAGTGACTGCATTTCCAAAGTACTTCACTGATCATAAAACACTTTGGTATGGTCTGAGCTCCTGAACAATTCGATCCCAGAGGAATCCCAGTTTTCCTTTCATATCCAAATCAGACACAGACCTTTGGATGCTAAGGAAATTCAGGGATAAAGGATAGAACCAGAGGGTGAAGCTGGAGTATATCATCCACAATCTTACTGAACAGTGGCAGCAGGCTGAAAGGGTTAAATGGCGTACGCTGCTGCTACTAATTATCTAAGTTAAAAGCTTAGTTGAAGCTCAGGGAGACCACCATCATTTCCAGCCCCAGCTCCACTCTCACCATGGCAAAGTACCAGCTCCACACTCGCCACGCAGACTACCAGCTCCGCACTTGTTGTGGCAAAGTGCCGGTCCTACGCATGATATCACAGACCTTCCTACCCTTCGAACTCAATTTCTCCAATGTCCCACACACACTGACTTCCTCGCTGCTTTGCTACAGTGTGACCGTTAAGTACACTCTGTTTGTGACAATGACCTTCCCACCAAGATTATAGAATCACAAGTTTCACCGATCATATCCCTACCTACCAGGCCTACTTATAACCCTCAATCCTATTAAATCCCATGTACTCATCCAAAAGTCTCTTAAAGACCCTAACGAATTTGCCTCCAACACCACCGATGGCAGCCAATTCCACTCACTCATTACCCCCTGATGAAAAACTTACCACTGAAATCTCCTCTGTACCTACTCCCCAGCACCTTAAAACCTGTGTCCTCTCATAGCAACCATTTCAGCTCTGGGAAAAAGTCTCTGAGAATCCATCCGATCTATACCTCTCAACATTTTATGCACCTCTATCAGGTCACCTCCCATCCTTTGTCTCTCCCAGGAGAAAAGACCGAGCTCTCTCAACCTATCCTCATAAGGCATGCTCCCCAATCCAGGTAATATCCTTGTAAATCTCCTCTGCACCCTTTCAATGGCTTCCACATCCTTCCTGCAGTGAGGCTGGCAATGTGCCAGCTCTGTACTTGTCGTGGCAAAGTGCCAGTGCTACACATATCACAGACCTTTCTACCCTTTTAACTCAATTTCTCCGTGTCCCACATGCTGACTTTATTGCTGCTTTTCCACTGTGTGACTGTTAAGCACACTATGTGGGTGACTCATGTTTGTGATAGTGACCTTCCCACCAAGATTCAAGATAGTTTGTACCCTTTACTAAACCCTTTGCATCAGACGATCTACAACATTAGACCAAACTAGCTGTCAGCATGTGAAATATGTAATACTTTATTTCAATAGTTCTTCCCAAACTGCCCTTTCCCACCCAGTCTGGGATTCCTCCTATTGGGTATAAGCTCATTCACACTGCTTCCAATCTGCCATAAAACTTTACTCTTTAGATTTAAAGTGAGCAATAGTTTATGACATTTCTTAAACCTACCTCTTTGACCAAGCTTTTGGCCCTCTGACCTAATATCTCCTTATGTGGCTTGGTGTCATATTTTGATTTATAATGTTTCCATGAAGCACCTGAGGTTGTTTCATTATGTTAAAGGTGCAATATAAATACAAGGAGCAGCTGTTGTAGGAGCAGTAACCTAAAAATCAAACAAGGACAATATGTGACTTTAAAATGATTTGATGTTTGCACCTCCCGCTCTCTGCCATCTACTTTTGATCGTAAATTTGTGTATAACACAGTGGACATTTTTGTTTATTTCTCCCCTTCCTGTACCTGTATTTATGAGGGAGATAGCGAGGTATTACCGCTCATAACCATGGTGCTGATGTGGTTGATTCAATTCAGCTTCTGATTAATGGTGACACTGATATGAAGGAACTCAGTGAGGAAGGTCACAAAGAGGTCACTGCACTCTCTCATGATATTGATTACCTGGGGCTTATGTGGTACAAATACTACCTGCCACTTGACACTGGGAAGGTGAGCTCCGGCGAGGATACAAAGATGCTTCAACGTGATTTGGGCAGGCTAACTGAATGGGCACACACATGCAATATAATGTGGAAGCACAAAAGGTTATTCACTTCTGTCGCTATAATAGGAAGGCAGATAATTATTTGAATAGGTTTCAATTGAGAGAGGGGGATATTCAGCAAACCTTGGTGTCCTCGCACATCAGTCGCTGAAAATAGGTGCGCAGGTACAGCAGGCAGTAAAGAAGGTATGTAGTATGTTGGCCTTTATAGCGAAAGGCCAAGTACAGGAGTACAGGAATAAGGATGTTTTGCCGCAATTGTACAGGATGTTGGTAAGAGCTTGGTGTCCTCATTTGAGGAAGCCTTTCCTTGTTATAGAGGGAGTGTGAAGGTTTACCAGGCCGATTCCTGAGATGGCAGGTCTTTCATGTAAGGAGAGATTAAGTCAGTAAAGATTATATTCACTGGAGTTTAGAAGAGTGAGAGGGGATCTCATAGAAACTTATAAAATTCTAAGTGGTGGGGGGGGCGGGGGAGCAGAGGTTAGACCTGTTGTAATCAGAAAGAATGTTCCCAATGGTGAAGGAGTCTAGAACTAGAGGTCATAGTTTGAGGATAAGGGATAAACCTTTTAGAACTGAGGTGAGGAGAAATTTGTGGGAATTCACTCCCACAAACAGTAGTTGAGGCCAAAACATTGTCTGATTTCATGAAGAAATTAGATATAGCTCTTGGGGCTAAAGGGATTGAAGGATGTGGGAGGAAGGGGGGGGGGAAATCAGGATATTGAATTTGATGATCAGCCATGATCAAAATGAATGGTGGAGCAGGTTCGAAGGGCCGAATGGTTGCCTCCTGTTTTTACATATTCAAAGGTTGGTTTTAAGGGCTCGGATGGGCTACCTGAGCAAAGGAACATTGTGGAATAGCCATAGTGTTCAACCTCAGTATAAGAATCAGTGTGAGGACCGAGACGGGGGTGGGGGGTTGGGGGGGGGGGGGGGGGGGGGGGAGTGGTGTGTGTGTGTGTATGTGTGTGTGTGTGTGCGCGCGCGCGCGCAGTGGCAAATGGGGCGTGACTATCACAAACCAAAGCAGACTGAAATGGGTCAAGTGATTGGGGGAATAGCTCTGGTCAGATTCTAAGATGGAAATCGAGCAGACAGGCTGATTCCATAATCCACTGCTCCCTGTGGGAGACAATGCATTCACATCTTGGAAAGCCAAAGATGATATTGCAAAAAACTTTCAAACATTGGATTGGAAGATAGAAAGATATGGGCTTGGGAAGGATGATGTGAGTAGAAGCAATTGAGTTCAAGGTGAAGATAAGATGGCAGGGTTTCTTTCTGGGACATGAACAGTGTTACTTGTCCATCCCATTGCTCTTGACCTGAGTGGCTTGCTTAGCCATTTCACAGGGGCGGTTAAGAACCAACCACAGTATTATAGACCTGGGGTCACAGGTAGGCCAGGCTGGGTAAGGACAGTCCTTCCCTAAAGGACATTAGTGAACCTGATAGGTTATGAGAATCAATGAGAGTCACCAAGGACATTAACATTACACCACTGCCTCCCTGTGAGCGTGAGGGAGCGAGTGAGAGAATGAACGGGAGGGAGCGGGCGAGGGAGGGAGCATGCCCGATCTCTGTCTCATACGCTCTTTCTCTGTCTCATGTGCTCCCTGTCTCCTGCCCCCTCCCTAGCTCACACTCTCTCCCTCCCTCACTCAAACTCAATCCCTCCCTCGCTCGCTCGTTGAGAGGGCGCGTGAAAAAGAGAGGGAGCAAGCGTACGAGAGACAGAGAGAGAGAGCATGCATGAGAGAGAGTGCCTGCGAGAGAGCGAGGGAGGGAGGGAAACGGGAAGCATGGGAAGAAGAGAGAGGGAGGGCGGAGGGCAGAAGGCGTAGAGAAGATGGAGGGAAGGGGAAGAGGGAGAGAAGTGGTGGAAGAAAGGGACAGGGGAAGAGGGAGGAGAGGCGGGAGAGAGGGGGGGTGTATAGAGAAAGAGAGAGAGAGAGAGTGTGTCCGGCAGGGGAGAGAGTGAGCAGGAGAGTGAATGGGAGGTGAGACAGACTTGGAGGAGAGAGGATGGGGGAAGAGAGAGGGAGAGTGTGAATGGTGGGAAGAGAGAGAGAGGGGGGAGAAAGTGAAAGGAGGAGGGGGAGAGAAGGGAAGGTAGGTGGTGGGGGGGGGAGGAGGGGTGATGGGCAGGAGAGGGTGACGGGGGGGGGCAGGAGAGGGTGCGGGGGGGGGCAGGAGAGGGTGCGGGGGGGGGGCAGGAGAGGGTGCGGGGGGGGGCAGGAAGGGGGCGGGGGGGGCAGGAGAGGGTGCGGGGGGGGCAGGAGAGGGGGGGGGGGGGCAGGAGAGGTGCGGGGGGGGCAGGAGAGGGTGCGGGGGGGGGCAGGGGAGGGGCAGTGCTGCGCAGGGGGGCAGGAGAGGGGCCAAGGGCAGGAGAGGGTGCGGGGGGGCAGGAGAGGGGCGGGGGGCAGGAGAGGGTGCGGGGGGGCAGGAGAGGGTGCAGGGGGGGGGGAGGGGGGGGCAGAGAGGGTGCGGGGGGGGCAGAGAGAGGGTGCGGGGGGGGCAGGAGGGGGCGGGGGGGGCAGGAGGAGGGTGCGGGGGGGGCAGGAGAGGGTGGGGAGAGGGTGCGGGGGGAGGAAGGAGAGGGTGCGGGGGGGGGCAGGAGAGGGTGCGGGGGGGGCAGGAGAGGGTGGGGGGGGGCAGGAGAGGGTGCGGGTGGGGAGGGCAGGGTGCGGGGGGGCAGAGAGGAGGGTGCGGAGGAGGGTGCGGGGGGGGCAGGAGAGGGTGCGGGGGGGAGGAGAGGGGTGCGGGGGGGCAGGAGAGGGTGGGGGGGGGCAGGAGAGGGTGCGGGGGGGCAGGAGAGGGTGCGGGGGGGGCAGGAGAGGGGTGCGGGGGGGGCAGGAGAGGGTGGCGGGGGGGGCAGGAGAGGGTGCGTGGAGGGGAGGCGGAGAGAGGGGCGGGGCCGGGGGCAGGAGAGGGTGCGGGGGGGCAGGAGAGGGTGCGGGGGGGCAGGGAGGGTGCGGGGGGGGCAGGAGAGGGTGCGGGGGGGGCAGGAGAGGTGGTGGGGGGCAGGAGAGGGTGCAGGAGAGGTGCGGGGGGGGCAGGAGAGGGTGCGGGGGGGCAGGAGAGGGTGCGGGGGGGGGCAGGAGAGGGTGCGGGGGGGCAGGAGAGGGTGCGGTGGGGGGCAGGAGAGGGTGCGGGGGGGGCAGGAGAGGGGGGCGGGGCGGGGCGGGGCAGGAGAGGGTGCGGGGGGGGCAGGAGAGGGTGCGGGGGAGAGGGTGCGGGGGGCAGGAGAGGGTGCGGGGGGTGCTAGGGTGGGGGGGGGCAGGAGAGGGTGCGGGGGGGGCAGGAGAGGGTTCGGCGGGGGGGGCAGGAGAGGGTGCGGGGGGGCAGGGGGGGCGGGGGGGGCAGGAGAGGGTGCGGGGGGGCAGGAGAGGGTGCGGGGGGGGCAGGAGGGGGGGGGGGGGGGGCAGGAGAGGGTGCGGGGGGCAGGAGGAGAGGGTGCGGGGGGGCAGGAGAGGGTGGGGGGGGCAGGAGAGGGTGCAGGGGGCAGGAGAGGGCGGGGGGGGGCAGGAGAGGGTGCGGGGGGGGCGTGGGGGGTGCGGGGGGGCAGGAGAGGGGCGGGGGGGGCAGGAGAGGGTGCGGGGGGGGCAGGAGAGGGTGCGGGGGGGGCAGGAGAGGGTGCGGGGGGGCAGGAGAGGGTGCGGGGGGGTTGAGGCAGGAGTGAGAGGGTGCGGGGGGGGCAGGAGAGGGTGCGGGGGGGGGCAGGAGAGGGTGCGGGGGGGGGGGGGAGGAGAGGGTGCGGGGGGGGGGCGGGGGGGGCAGGAGAGGGGTGCGGGGGGGGCAGGAGAGGGGTGCGGGGGGGGCAGATGGGGGGTGGGGGGGGGCGGGAGGAGGAGAGGGTGCGGGGGGGCAGGAGAGGGTGCGGGGGGGGCAGGAGAGGGTGCTGGGGGTGCGCGGGGGGGGGCAGGGAGAGGGTGCTGGGGGGGGCAGGAGAGGGTGCAGGGGGGGCGGGGGGGCAGGAGGAGGGTTGCGGGGGGGGCAGGAGAGGGTGCGGGGGGGCAGGAGACTGGGGGGGTGCGGAGGGGACAGCTGGGGGGGGCAGGAGAGAGGTGGTGCAGGAGAGGGTGCGGGGGGGGAGGAGGAGGGTGCGGGGGGGGCAGGGAGGGTGGGGGGGGGCAGGAGAGGGTGAGGGGGGGGCAGGGGGGGGCAGGAGAGGGTGCGGGGGGGGCAGGGGGGGCAGGGTGGCGGGGGGGGCAGGAGGGGTGCGGGGGGGGCAGGAGAGGGTGCGGCAGGAGAGGGTGCGGGGGGGCAGGAGAGGGTGCGGGGGGGCAGGAGAGGGTGCGGGGGGGGCAGGAGAGGGTGCGGGGGGGGCAGGAGAGGGTGCGGGGGGGCGCGGGGGGGGCAGGGAGAGGGTGCGGGGGGGGCAGGAGAGGGTGCGGGGGGGGCAGGAGAGGTGCGGGGGGGCAGGACGAGGGTGCGGGGGGGCAGGAGAGGGGCAGGGGAGGGGACGGGTGGGTGCGGGGGGGCAGAGGAGAGGGGGGGGCAGGAGAGGGTTGCGGGGGGGGCAGGAGAGGGTGCGGGGGGGGGGCAGGAGAGGGTGAGGGGGAAGATGTCAGCTGGGGGGGGGGGGGCAGAGGGGGTGGGCGGGGGGTGGGGGGGGGGGGGGGGGGGCAGGGGGGGGGGGGGAGGAGGTCCAGAGGTGGGGGGAGGAGCCGGAGGTGGGGTGAGGGGCCGGAGGGGGGGGAGGGGCCGGAGACAAAGACAGGATTGAAAAGTAAGTGTTTGACGTCTGGATGAGGGATGTGGATGCCTCCATTTACTTACTGCCACTTCATGTCCATCTCCATGTTCGAAGTACTCTTTCACAATCGGAGTCACAGTCTTCTGCAGCGCGTTTTCATCCAATTCGGGGACCATCTTCCCATACACTGTGTCTCCCTAACAAGAAAGCAGATAGACACACTGATTGCCTAGTTATCGTCCTCAATGAAGGAGGAGATTATATCCAATTGTCACTCTCCAATAATTCCACTAAGATAGATCACACGTCCAAAGCCTCTGGCCATTAAAGTCCTTTATCATTGTCAGAAACCCAGATTGCAGCTTTCCAGCACGAAAGAGAGGATTAATATGTGAAGCCCCTGACATCTCTAATCACCGGCCCCGAACATCACACCCCAAAGCATGCTCAATACTAATTTATTCCTGATGTATTTAACCACCATCTTTCCCATCCCCTGCTGTGTTACAGATGCTCATACCCACCTGGATAGCATCATCATAGTTTGGATCTCGAGCGTCAGGCTCCTCATAGTCATAAATAACTCCAGCTGCACCCCAAACACCCTTCCCGCCTGCTCCGCCTGGAACAAACACAGTGATTATTGTGGCACCATTTATTCAGGAATCCAACATTCTGGCTGAACAACTGGAAGTTTAAGACACATCAATAGGTTTTTGTTGAGAAAAGGAACTAAGGAAATCGGACCAAGGCTCAAAGGGCTGAATGGCCTCCTCATTTGCCAACCTCATGTCATCAGAAATCCCATCACACAATGAGTAATTAAACAAGTCACAAAGATCGAGCTTGAAGTATTCTCACCATAGTTTTTACCTGTTTGCTTCTCTATCATTGGTGCACACTGAGGATTTATGCAAGAGAATTAGGGACATCAGTGGGGAAACAATTCTGGAAAGAGTGCATATTTACCAGGAAGTTATCAAAGGTTCCCCTTCCCTCCTCGTCACTCTCGAGCTGTCTGCAGTCTGTGATATGGAGACCACACTCTCCTCCTCCAGCATCTCTCCCACTGTCACAGCTGTGACTGCTCTCACCTGCTCCCATTCTTATCTATCAGACTATAGCCAGAGAATCATTTGTAATGGCTTCCCTTCCTGTTCCTGTACCATGACCTTCGGCATCCCTCACAGATCTTCCCACATTCTCCCCTCTTAAACTTGAAGTCATCCAAACTCTGCTACCTGTCCTCATGTACGTCAAGTTCCACTCTCCTCTCAACCCTCCACTCACTGCTGCTCGACATCTGTTCTCAATTAAAAAAAGCCTGCAGGGTCAAATTCTCATCCTGGTTTTCAAATCTTGTCCTCTCCATCTCTGTAATCTCCTCCAGCCTCTCAGTCCTCACAGATATCTATGCTCGCTACCTTTTGCATCTTGAAGACTCCGCCATTTTTATTGATGGCCTATTGTTTTGATGAAGTGCGACATTCAGTGATTCTTAAATAACTTTAAAGACATTCTAAATTCTTAAAAGACATTTTATCAAAATTTGAATTCACAACCACCAGAATGTAGTTGAGGCCAAAATGTTGTCTAATTTCAAGAAATTAAATATAGCTCTTGGGGCTAAAGGGATCAAAGGATATGGGGGACGCGGGGATCAATCATAGAGTTTACAGCATGGAAACAGGCCCTTCCGCCCAATTTGTCCACATCAGCCTTTCTTTAAACCCCTAAGCTAATTCCAATTGCCCGCATTTGACCCATATCCCTCTATACCCATTGTACCCATGTAACTGTCTAAATACTTTTTAAAAGATAACATTGTACACGCCTCTACTTCTATCTTTGGCAGCTTGTTCCAGACACTCACCGTCTTGTGTGTGAAAAAATTGTCCCTCTGGACATTTTTGTATCTCTCCCCTTTCACCTTAAACCTATGCCCTCTAGTTTTAGACTCCCCTACCTTTGGGAAAAGATATTGACTATCTAGATGATCTATGCCCCTCATTATTTTATAGATCTCTGTAAGATCACACCCTCAGCCTTCTACGCTTCAGAGAAAAAAGTCTGAGTCTATCCAGTCTCTCCTTATAACTCAATCCATCAAAGTTCCGGTAGCATCCTAGTAAACATTTTCTGCACTCTTTCCAGTCTAATAATATCCTTTGTATAATAGGGTGACCAGAATTGTACACAGTATTCCAAGTGTGCCCTTATCAATGTCTTCAACAAGATGTCCCAACTCCCTTCTTCAATGTTCCGATCAATAGAACCAAGCATGCCAAATGCTTTCTTCACCACTCTGTCCACCTGTGACTCCATTTTCAAGGAGCTATGAACATATACCTCTGGATCTCTTTGTTCTCTAACTCTCCCCAACACCCTACCATTATCTGAGTAAGTCCTGCCCTGGTTCAATCTACCAAAATGCATCACCTCACATTATCTAAATTAAACTCCATCTGCCATTCCCCAGCCCACCGCCTCAATCAAGATGCCATTGCAATTGGAGATAACTTTCTTCACTGTCCACTATACCACCAATCTTGTGTCATCTGCAAAATTACTAATCCTGTCTCCTATATTCTCATCCAAATCATTAATATAAATGACAAATAACAGTGGGCCCAGCACTGATCCCTGAGGCACATCGCTGGTCACAGGCCTCTAGTTAGAAAAACAACTCTCAACAACCATCCTTTGGCTTTTGTCAAGAAGCCAATTTTGTATCCATTTAGATACCTCACCCTGGATCCTCTGAGATTTAATTTATCAACAACCTACCATGTGGTACCTTGTCAAAGGCCTTGCTAAAGTCCATGTAGACAACATCAACTGCACTGCAATCATCTACCTTCTTGGGTACCCTTTCAAAAAACTCAATCAAATTTGTGAGACATGATTTTCCACTCACAAAGCCATGCTGACTGTCGCTAATGAGTCCTTGTATCTTTAAATGCCTATAGATCCTGTCTCTCAAAATACCTTCCAACAATTTACCCACCACAGATGTGAGGCTCACTGGCCTGTAGTTCCCAGGGTTTTCCCTGCAGCCCTTTTTAAACAAAGGCACAACATTTGCCACTCTCCAATCTTCAAGCAGCTCACCCATAACTATCAATGATTCAAATATCTCGGCTCGGGGATCCGCAATTTCCTCCCTAGTCTCCCACAGTGTCCTGGGATACATTCATTAGATTCCAGGGATTTATCTACTTTGATGCACTTTAAGACTTTCAGCGCCTCTTTCTCTGTAATATGGACACTCCTCAAGACATCACATTTTATTTGCCCAAGTTTCCAACAACCATGCTTTTCTCAACAGTAAATACTGATGAGAAATATCATTTCGGATCTCACCCATCTCTTGTGGATCTACACGTAGATGACCTTGTTGATCCTTAAGAGGCCTTCCTCTCTCCCTTGTTACTCTTTTGCCTTTTATGTATTTGTAAAAGTTGTTTGGATTCTCCTTTGCCTTATCCACCAAAACAATCTCGTGTCCCCCTTTTTGCCCTCCTGATTTCTCTCTTAACTCTATTCTACACTCTTCAAGGGATTCACTTGATCCCAGCTGCCTACGCATGTCATGTGCCTCCTTCTTCTTCTTGACTGGGGCCTCAATATCCTGAGTCATCCAGGGTTCCCTCCTTCTGGCAGCCTTGCCTTTCACTCTAAGAGGAATGTGTTTATCCTGAACTCTGGTTAACACGCTTTTGAAAGCCTCCTGCTTACCAGACGTCCTTTTGCCTTTCCGCAGACTCCCCCAGTTAACTTTTGAAAGTTCCTGCCTCATACCATCAAAATTGGCCTGGCCCCAATTTAGAATTTTAACTTTTGGGCCAGATCTATCATTCTCCAGAGCTACCATTCTCAATAGTTATCTTAAAGCTAAAACTCCATAGCTATCTTAAAATTAATTAGGATATCAAACTTGATGATCAGACTGAATGGCAGAGTAGGCTCGAAGGACTGAATGGCCTACTCCTGCATCTATGCTTTGATGACAAATCGAAAAGTCGAAAGTTTTTTGACCAAAAGGCGAAAGCTCACAGATTTACTATCAAATAAATCGGTTGGATTTAAAATTGGTGTTGCCAGATTCTTACTGAGTTTACCCCAGTCCAACGCCGGCATCTCTACATCTTGATGACATGGAGCCAGACAAGGAGACACTAGCCGGTCAAAAGTTTGGTCAAATAAGTATCTTTATAGAGGTTTATCGAGATCCCAAGTTCCAGAGCTGAGGATCTGGGCAGGTAAAGTCACAGTCTCCAATGATAAGTAGAAGTTAGGGATTCACACAGGGTCAGAATTAAAAGAATACAGATAGATTGATGAATTGGAGGACAGAGTTAGGGGAGGCGTGAGAACACATAGGAATTGGATACAAGTTTTTAAAATCATTTTGTTGCTGGACTGGAAGAAACAGAGGAAACAAAACTTGAGGTGAGAGAGGATATGAGCAGAGATTTGGATGAGTGCAAGTTTACAGAAGGCGGAAAGTCAGTCAGGAGAGAATTTGAATAAACATATTACAAAAATTCAAGACTCATTTCACTCCATTTTACTGGAGAAATTTTAGAACATAAAACATTACAGTGCGTACAGGCCCTTCGGCCCTCGATGTTGCACCGACCAATGGAGCCAATCTAACGACCCTTTAACCTAAACTATTCCAATGTTATCCATATGCCTATCCACTGACCATTTGAACGCCCTTAAAGTTGGCGAGTCCACAACTGCTGCAAGCAGGGCATTCCATGCCCTAACTATCCTCTGAGTAAAGAACCCACCTCTGACATCCATCCTATAACTACCACTCTTAATTTAAAGCTATGTCCCCTCATGTTATCCATCTCCATCCGAGGAAAAAGGCTCTCACTGTCCACCCTATCTAACCCTCTGATCATCTTGTATGCCACTGACTGAGATTTTGCAGGACAATTTGACACGATTTACCTTTCTTGGGAAGGCCTCGTCCTTTTCCAGACCGAGATTTCCGGTCATTCAGTTTTCCTTTGGAACCGTTTGGATCTGTAGCTGCATCACCGCTCTCCGACACAGACTCTCGCGTGGAGTCTCGAGAAGAGTTGCGTCTCAGCCGCCGTTTAGCTTTGGCCTTGATGCGAGCTTCGTGGAGCAGCTTTTCCTGAGGAGTGCCATTTCCATTCACTTCACCATCATTTAGATCTTCATCATCCTCATCAATGTCTTCAGAATTCACCAGGCATCAACCCAAGGTGAAAGAGAGAGTAAAAGTTACAGAATTACAAAAGTGAAATGTCTCTGTGTTGTATTTTGTTGAACATGTGGTTGCTGTCACAATAGCAATGGGAGGAGTGTACAGTCTGACCCAGTCCCACTACCCATCCCAATCATTCATTTCAAAGCTCAACAAAATAGACAATTGTTTACCAGATATCTTGTTATCTGGAATAAAATAAACTTTAACCAAGCTTTTTTTGATAAATAAAATTATAAAACAAGTCTTGTCAAATAAAAACGTAGAGCTTATTAATCTTTCCACACACGCACACACACACACACACACAATACAAATGGACAAGGGACATACACATTGATACATGCACAGAGGGTGGCACAGTGGTTAGCACTGCTGCCTCACAGTGCCAGGGACCTGGGTTCGATTCCTGGTTTGGGTCACTGTGCGGAGTCTGCACATTCTCCCCGTCTCTGCGTAGGTTTCTTCCGGGGATGCTCCGGTTTCCTCCCACAGTTCAAAAAGACGTGCTGGTTAGGTGCACTGGCCATGCTAAATTCTCCTGCAGTGTACCCGAGCAAGCGCTGGAGTATGGTGACTGTGGGACTTTCACAGTAACTTCATTGCGATGTTAACATAAGCCAACTTGTGACACGAATAAATAAATAACATATTGAGACATACTTCTAAGAAAAGCAATTGGAGTTCTTTGATTTGATTTATTACTGTCACATGTATTGAGCTGTAGTGAAAAGTATTGCTTCTTGTGCACTATACAAAGCATACCATTCATAGAGTACATGGGAGAAGGAAAGGAGAGAGCACAGAATGTAATGTTACAGTCACAGCTAGGACGTAGAGAAAAGATCAGCTTAATGTAAGGCAGGTCTATTCAAAAGTCTGGCAGCAGCAAGTAAAAAGCTATTCTTTAATCAATTGATACGTGATCTCAGACTTTTGTATCTTTTTCCCAATGGAAGATAACGGAAGAGAGAATGCCCAGAGTGCATGGGGTCCTTAATTATGCTGGCTACTTTTCCAAGGCAATGGGAAGTGTAGACAGAGTCAATGGATGGAAGGCTGGTTTGAGTGATGGATAGAGCTATGTTGTGGTTCCTTGCAGTCTTGGGCAGAGCAGGAGCCCATACCAAGCTGTGATATAACCAGAAAGGTTGCTTTCTATGATGCATCTGTAAAAGTTGGTGAGAGTTGTAGACATGCCAAATTTCCTTAGTCTCCTGAGAAATTAGAGGCATTGTTGCAGTAACCCTTTAAGGAATAGTGTCTAATAAAACACAAACTCTTCCAAAATGTTCTTAGTTCTTGAAGATGAATCTGTGCTTGAAGTGTTTGCGACATACCTGGAGATCAGGATATATACTGCTGGTTTTGCACAGATAAAAGCAAAAAAATTGTGAATGCTGGAACCTGAAACAGAAATAGAAAATGCTGGAAAATCTCAAGCAGATCTGACAGCATCTGTAGAGAGAGAATAGAGATGACAAAGGATCACCTAGATTTGAAACGTTGGCTCTATTCTCTCCTCACAGATGCTCAGTTTATAAAGCCTCCACTATGTCGTTAATTTGGGACAATAGTATTTTTTTATTACTGTTGTGCTCCAGCAATTGAGATCATATTGAAGATAGGTGATCCAAAGGTTACTATTGGCTCTTAGATGGGGCCACTGTAAGTAGGTAATAACTCTCAATTAATTGCAGAAACCCGTGCACACTGAGAAAGCAGATGTCACTGTGTAACTATATTAAAGATAAAAGCTAAGCTCCCACTGCTAACAAATCTGAAGGTTACTCAACAGAAGCAAACAACTTCAGAACCAACCCGGAACTGGCAACGTTTAAACATTTACTTATCGGCTGGAGGAATCCAGTGCCTCCTCAGCTTTCCCATTTCTTAAGGCAGTAATAATGTTTAGTACGAGGTGTAATTGCCTATTTGGCTTCACAGCAGTGAGGCAGCCTGGCCACTTAGTCCGCTCTGTGTTCAGTAGTATGGGTGAGAAGGCAGCGAGAGAATGGTCATGTTCTGGGCTCAGTATAAGCCCCATGGATCGTCTGACACAACAGATGCTCCAGAAGCAGAAGAAGAATATAATACAGAAGAAGAATATAATACATGAGAAGACTTTGGCTGATAGGATTAGGGAGAATCCTAAAGCTTTCTTTAGATATGTTAAGAATAGAAGATTGGTTAGGGCAAGATTAGGGCCAGTCATAGACAGCAGTGGGAAGTTGTGCGTGGAGCCTGATGAGATTGGAGAGGCACTGAATAAATATTTCTCTTCGGTATTCACGCAGGGTGATGTAAATGTAGTTATGGAGAACACTGAGGTACAGGGTAGCAAACTGGAAGGTATCGAAGTAGATAGGGAGGATGTGCTAGATATTCTCGAGGGTTTGAGGTTGGATAAGTCCCCTGGGCCGGACGGGATTTACCCTAGGATTCTCTGGGAGGCAAGAGAGGAGATTGCAGAGCCTCTGGCTCTGATCTTCAGGTCGTCGTTGGTTACGGGTGTGGTTCCGGAGGACTGGAGGATAGCGAATGTGGTCCCATTGTTCAAGAAGGGGAAGAGAGACCTTCCAGGGAATTATAGGCCAGTGAGTCTTACTTCTGTTGTGGGCAAAGTATTGGAGAGAATTATTAGGGATAGGATTTATAGTTATTTAGAGAGAAATGAATTGATTGGGGATAGTCAGCATGGTTTTGTGAAGGGTAGGTCGTGCCTTACTAACCTTATTGAGTTTTTTGAAAAAGTGACCAAAGAGGTGGATGGGGGTAAGGCGGTTGATGTGGTATATATGGACTTTAGTAAGGCGTTTGATAAGGTGGCCCATGGAAGACTTCTGCAGAAAATGCAGATGTATGGGATAGAGGGTGATTTAGCTAATTGGGTTAGGAATTGGCTAGCAGATAGAAGACAGAGGGTGGTGGTTGATGGGAGATATTCATCGTGGAGTTCGGTGACAAGTGGTGTACCTCAGGGGTCTGTTTTGGGGCACCTGCTGTTTGTAATTTTTATAAATGATCTGGATGAGGGTATTGAAGGATGGATTAGTAAATTTGCAGATGACACTAAAGTCGGTGGAGTGGTAGATAGTGAAGAGGGGTGTTATAGTTTGCAGAGGGACTTGGACAAGTTGCAGAGCTGGGCCGAGAGGTGGCAAATGGAGTTTAATGTGGAAAAGTGTGAGGTAATGCACTATGGCAGAAATAATAAATGTGTAGAGTATAGGGCAAATGGTAGGATTCTTAGTAGTCTAGATGAACAGAGGGATCTTGGTGTGTATGTGCATAGATCCCTGAAAGTAGGCAGTCAGGTTGAGAAGGTTGTTAGGAAGGCATATGGAGTCTTGGCTTTTATTGGTAGAGGGATTGAATTTCGGAGCCGCAACGTCATGTTGCAACTGTACAAAACTCTAGTGCGGCCGCACTTGGAGTATTGTGTGCAGTTCTGGTCCCCACATTATAAGAAAGATGTGGAGGCATTGGAGAGGGTACAGAGGAGGTTTACCAGGATGTTGCCTGGTATGGAGGGCAGGTCTTATGAGGAGAGGCTGAGGGATTTGAGGTTGTTTTCGTTAGAAAGGAGGAGGCTAAGAGGGGACCTTATCGAAACATATAAGATGATTAGAGGTTTAGATAGGGTGGACAGTGATAGCCTTTTTCCTAGGATGGAGAAAGCTAGCACGAGGGGACACAGCTTTAAATTAAGGGGTGATAGTTATAGGACGGATATCAGAGGTAGGTTCTTTACCCAAAGGGTGGTTCGGGAGTGGAATGCCCTGCCTGCAGCAGTTGTAGATGCGCCAAGTTTGGTGGCGTTTAAGAGGTTAGTTGATAAGTATATGGAAGAGAAGGGAATGGTTTAGTTTGGAGGGGCATTGCTTTTTATATTGGTCGGCGCAACATCGAAGGCCGAAGGGCCTGTTCTGTGCTGTAATGTTCTATGTTCTACTTAAGAAAATGCAGAAGACAAGGCAGAAACTTTTGTAACCAGGTCTCAGATGTGCTGAGAATGATCCATCTCAGCTTCCATCCGAGGCTGCAGTATCATAGATGCCATTCCTCAGCCAATTTACTGCCTCTACTTTCTCAGAAGACTAGGAAATTCTGCACATCCACTACGACTCTCACCAACTTTTACAGATGCATCATAAAAAGCATTCTTTCTGGTTGTATCACAGCTTGGTATGGGCTCCTGCTCCGCCAAAGTCCACAAGGAACTACAATAGATTGTGAATGAAGCCCAATCCATCACGCAAACCAGCCTCCCATTCATCGACTCTGTCTACACTTCCCGCTGCCTTGACAATGCAGCAGCAGAATCAAGTATCCCACACATCCCGGACATTCTCTCTTCCACCTTCTTCCATCAGAAGAAAGATAAAAAGCTGTGAACATGTACCAACCAACTCAAGAACAGCTTCTTCCCTGATGCCATCAAACTTCTGAATGCACCTACCTTATATTAATATTTCTGTGTCCTAACCATGACCGTAACACTACAATTTGCACTTTCTCTTTTCCTTCTCAATGAACAGTATACTTTGTATGTATAACGTACAAGAAGTAATACTTTTCACTGTATACCAATACATATAACAATAATAAATCAAATCTAATTTGATTCATTTCACGTGACGGTAATAATTGGTTGAAGGCACTGGATTCTGGAAAGGCAATGGGCCCTGTCAACATTTCAGCAATAGTACTGAAGATTTGTCATCCAAAACTAGCAGTTTTCCCAGCCAAATATTCCAGTGCAGCTACAACACCAGCATCTTCTCAATAATGTGGAAAACTGTCCAGATATATTCCATATGCAACTATCAATTACAGCCATCAGTCAACTCTAATTGTCAGACAAACTGATGGAAGGTGCTGTCCTCAGCACAAAGGGAGATGGTTGTGCTGGCTGGAGGTCAATTATCTCAGCTCTGAGACATCACTGCAGGAGTTCCTCAGGATAGTGTCCTACAATCATAGGATCCCTACATTATAGATGGAGGCCATTTAGCCCATCAAGTCTGCACCGACCACAATCCCAACAGGCCCTCTTCCCATAATCCTACATATTTACCCTGATAATCCCCCTGACATTAGGGTCAATTTAGCATGGCCAATCAACCTAACCTGCACATCTTTGAACTGTGGGAGGAAACGGGAACATCCAGAGGAAACTCACACATTCCATCCAGGACCTGGTGGAAAGCATCCCAGAGTTCTGAAAGAATTGGCAGGGGTGATAGCAAATGCCTTAGTAATTATTTATCAAAATTTGCTGGACTCGGGGAAGTGCCGGAAGATTGGAAAACGGCTAATGTTACGCCGCTGTTTAAAAAAGGTAGCAGACAAAAGGCAGGGAATTATAGGCCAGTTAGTTTAACTCCATAGTTGGAAAAACGTTAGAATCCGTCATCAAAGAAGAAATAGCGAGGCACCTAGAAAAGAACAGTTTGATCAAGCAGACGCAGCATGGATTCGTTAAGAGGAAATCGTGTTTGATGAATTTATTGGATTTCTACGAGGATGTGATTAGTGTGGTGGATAGAGGGAACTGGTGGATGTGGTGTTTTTAGATTTGGAAAAGGCATTTGATAAGGTGCCTCACAAATGATTGCTGCAAAAGGTTAGGGTGCAGGGAGTTGGGGGTAGGTATTAGCGTGGATAGAGGATTGGTTGTCTAATGGGAAGCAGAGAGTTGGAATCAATTGGTGCTTTTCTGGTTGGCAGCTGGTGATTAGTGGAGTGCCCCAGGGATCAGTGCTGGGGCCTCAACTGTTTACCATTTACACAGACGATCTGGAGGAGGGGGCTGAGTGCAGGGTGACAAAATTTGCTGATGACACGAAGATGAGTGGAAAAGGAAGTTGTGTGGAGGGTGTGGAAAGCCTGCAGAGGGTTCGGGATAGGTTGAGTGAGTGGGCGAGGACCTGGCAGATGGAGTATAATGTTAGCAAGTGTGACGTTATCCACTTTGGTAGGAATAATGGTAGGAAGGATTACTATTTAAATGGAGAAAAGCTGCAGCATGCAACGATGCAGAGGGACCTGAGGGTTGTTGTGCACAAATCACAAAAACACAGTCTGCAGGTGATTAAGAAGGCGAACGGAATGTTGGCCTTTATCGCGAGGGGGATAGAATATAAAAGTAGGGAGGTACTTTTGCAGCTGTATAAGGTACTGGTGAGGCTGTAGTTGGAGTACTGTGTGCAGTTTTGGTCGCCGCATTTGAGGAAGGATATATTGGCCTTGGAGGTGGTGCAGAGAAGGGTCACTAGGCTGATACCGGAGATGAGGGCGTTGGATTATGAGGAGAGACTAAATAGGCTCGGTTTGTACTTGTTTTGAGTTTAGAAGGGGAGGGGATCTTATAGAGACATATAAGATAATGAAGGAAATGGATAGAGTAAGGTTGAGAGACTCTTCCCACTTAGCAAAGATAGCAGGACTAGAGGGCACAGCCTCAAAATTAGGGGGATGTGGTTCAGATCAGAGTTGAGAAGGAATTTCTTCACGCAAAGGGTGGTGAATCTTTGGAATTCTCTGCCTGATGAGGTGGTGGAGGCTTCCTCACTGAATATATTTAAGTCAAGAGTGGATAGGTTTTGAT
>JAGIQG010000001.1:4703359-4900859 GCA_024679065.1 Sphyrna mokarran
GTCTGGGTGGGTGCCTTTGAGCAGGGTGCTCTCTGGGTAGGTCCTCTGGGCTGGATGCTGTCTCTGGGTGAGTACTCTGGGGCTGGGTGTTCTTTGGGTGAGTGCCCCTGGGCTGGGTGTCCTCAGACTGGGTGCTGTCTCTGGATGGGTGCCCCTGGGCTGGGTGCTGTCTCTGGATGGGTGCCCCTGGGCTGGGTGCTGTCTCTGGATGGGTGCCCCTGGGCTGGGTGCTGTCTCTGGATGGGTGCCCCTGGTCTGGGTGCTGTCTCTGGATGGGTGCCCCTGGGCTGGGTGCTGTCTCTGGATGGGTGCTCCTGGGGCTGGGTGCCCTTGTTTGGGTGTCCTCAGGTTGGGTGCCTCTGGGCTGGGTGCTTCTGGGCAGAGTACTCCTGGACGGGGTACCCCCAGGCTGGGTGTTGTCTCTGGGTGGGTGCTCCTTGGCTGGGTGCTGTCTCTGGCTGGTTGTCCCCAGGGCTGGGTGCTGTCTCTGTGTGGGTGCCCCCGAGCTGGTTCCTGTCTCTGGGTGGGTGCCCCCGGTCTGAGTGCTCCTGGGCTGGGTGCCGTCTCTGTGTGGGTGCTCCCAGGCTTGATGCTTTTTCTGGCTGGGTGCCCCCGGGCTGGGTGCTGTCTTTGGCTGGGTGCCACCGGGCTGGGTGCTGTCTCTGGACTGGGTGCTGTCTCTGGGTGGGTACCCCCGGACTGGGTGCTGTCTCTGGGATGGTGGGCCTGCTGGGTGCTGTCTTTCTGGTGGGTTGCCCCGGGCTGGGTGCTGGTCTGGTGGGTCTGGCTGTGGGTGCCCCCGGCTGGGTGCTGTCTCTGGCTGGGTGCCCCGGGCTGGGTGCTGTCTGCTGGGTGCCCCTGGATGGGTGTTGTCTCTGGTGTGAGTGCCCCCGGGCTGGCTGGTCTCGGTGGCGTCTGCTGCTATGGCTGGGTGCTCCCGGGATGGGTGCTGTCTCTGGCTGGGTGCTGTCCTGGGTGCTGGGGCTGGGTGCTGTCTCTGGGGTGCTCCCGGGATGGGTGCTGTCTCTGGCGGGGGTGCCCACGTGGAGTGGGTGCTGTTTCTCTGGCGGTGCACCCGGGCTGGGTGCTGTCTCTGGCTGGGTGCCCGGGGCTGGGTGCTGTCTCTGGCTGGGTGCCCCTGGACTGGGTGCTGGTCTCTGGCTGGGTGCCCCCGGGCTGGGTGCTGTGGACTGTCTCTGTGCGTCTGGGTGTGCCCCCGGGCTGGGTGTCTGTCTTGGACTGGGTGCTGTCTCTGGCGGGTGCCCCCGGGTGGGTTGCTGTGGGACTGGGTGCTCCCCCGGGCTGGGTGCTGTTCTCTGGCTGGGTGCCCCTGGCCGGTGCTGTCTCTGGCTGGGTGCCCCCGGGCTGGGTGCTGTCTCTGGACTGGGTGGCTGTCTTCTGGCTGGGTGGCCCCCGGGCTGGGTGCTGTCTCTGGACTGGGTGCGTCTCTGGCTGGGTGGGTGGGACCCCGGGCTGGGTGCTGTCTCTGGACTGGGTGCTGTTCTGGATGGGTGCACCCGGGCTGGGTGCTGTCTCTGGGTGGGTGGGCCCCCGGGCTGGGTGCTGTCTCTGGCTGGGTGCCCCCGGGCTGGGTGCTGTCTCTGGCTGGGTGCCCCCGGGCTGGGTGCTGTCTCTGGACTGGGTGCTGTCTCTGGGTGGGCCCTGGGTGGGCCCCCGGCCTGGGTGCTGTCTCTGGCTGGGTGCTCCCGGCCTGGGTGCTGTCTCTGGCTGGGTGCTCCCGGGCTGGGTGTTGTCTCTGGATTGGGTGCTGTCTCTGGCTGGGTGCCCCCGGGCTGGGTGCTGTCTTGGGACTGGGTCTTTCTCTGGCTGGGTGCCCCCGGGCTGGGTGTGCTGTCTCTGGCTGGGTGCTCCCAGGCTGGGTGCTGTCTCTGGACTGGGTGCTGTCTTTGGGTGAGTGCCCCGGGCTGGGTGCCGTCTCTGGACGGGTGCTGTCTCTGGCTGGGTGCTCCCGGGCGGGTGCTGTCTCTGGCTGGGTGCTGTCTCTGGACGGGGTGCTGTCTCTGGTGGGTGCTCCGGGCTGGGTGCTGTCTCTGGCTGGGTGCTTGTCTCTGGACTGGGTGCTGGTCTCTGGGTGGGTGGGCCCCGGGCTGGGTGCTGTCTCTGGACTGGGTGCTGTCTCTGGCTGGGTTGCCCGGGCTGGGTTGCTGTCTTGGACTGGGTGCTGTCTCTGGGTGGGTGGGCCCCCGGGCGGTGCTGTCTCTGGCGGGTGCCCCCGGGTGGGTGCTGTCTCTGGCTGGGTGCCCCGGGGCTGGGTGCTGTCTCTGGACTGGGTGCTGTTCTGGGTGGGTGGGTGGGCCCCCGGGGCTGGGTGCTGTCTCTGACTGGGTGCTGTCTCTGGCTGGGTGCCCCCGGGCTGGGTGCTGTCTCTGGACGGGTGCTGTCTCTGGGTGGTGGGCCCCCGGGCTGGGTGCTGTCTCTGGCTGGGTGCCCCCGGGCTGGGTGCTGTCTCTGGCTGGGTGCCCCCGGGCTGGGTGCTGTCTCTGGACTGGGTGCTGTCTCTGGCTGGGTGCCCCCGGGCTGGGTGCTGTGATCCGGGAAGCCGCTCCCCGGGGCGGAGCGCGATTTCTTCCGGGATTCGGGGCCGGGAAGAGGAGCGGAGGCGGAAAGAGAGAAACCCCGGGACGGGGAGACCGGGAGAGGGAGCGGTGAGAGAGAGAGCCCGGGGTAGGGGTGGGGGAGATGGAGAGGGAGGGAGAGGGAGATAGAGGGATGTGGGGGTGGGGGTGGGGGTGGGGGGGGTTGTGTCACTATTGAAAGTCATTGCTTGAAGCTGCTTTATCTCCATATTGCCTTGCTCCCAGTGATTGCTGTTCTAATTCCCTGTTCTCTATGTATAACCTGTCCCACATTCACTCTTTACCATGTCAGTGTGTCATGTTCTCTTGCTGAGTTGTTGCCACTCCTGATCAGAGTGCCGAGTAATTGAATTGTTAAAGAGGGTCATTGTGTCTGTAACAACACCCTGTTAGTAAAACTGACCTGATACCAACCCCCCTATCTATTCCCAGTAAGTATATTTCCTTCAGAAAATGATCCAAGTCATTTGTAATAATTCTGAAGGCAACTTAGAGTCATACATTTTACAGTGTGGAAACAGGCCCTTTGGCCCACCTTGCCCATGCTGTCCTTTTTTATACCCTCCGAAGCTAATCCAATTGCCCACATTTACCCATATTCCTCTATACTCATTGTACCAACGTAACAATCTAGTTGCTTTTTTAAAAGACACAATTGTACCCACCTTTACTACTCCCTCTGGCAGCTTGTTCCAGACACTCACCACCCTCTGTGTGAAATAATTTCTCTCTGGACACTTTTGTATCTCTCCCCTCTCACCTTAAGCCTATGCCCTCTAGTTTTAGACTCCCCTACCTTTGGAAAAAAGATATTAACTATCTAACTGATCTGTGCCCCTCTATTTTATAGAGCTCTATAAGATCACCCTTCAGCCTCATACACTCCAGAGGAAAAAAGTCCCAGTCTATTCAGCCTCTCCTTATAAACTCAATCCATCAAGTCCCGGTAGCATCCTAGTAAATCTTATCTGCACTCTTCCTAGTTTAATAATATTCTTTTGATGATAGGATGACTAGAATTCCACACAGTGTTACAAGTGTGACCTTACCAATGTCTTGTACAACTTCAACAAGACATCCCAACTCCTGTATTCAATGTTCTGACTGATGAAACCAAGCATGTCGAATGCCTTCTTCACCACTCTGTCCACCTGTGACTCCACTTTCAAGGAGCTATGAACATGTACCCCTAAATCTCTTTTTCTGTAACTCTCCCCAACGCCCTATCATTAACTGAGTAAGTCCTGCCCTGGTTCAGTCTACAGAAATGCATCACTTCGCATTTATCTAAATTAAACTCCATCTGCCATTCATCAGCCCACTGGCTCAATTGATCAAGGTCCCACTGCAATCGGAGATAACTTTCTTCACTGTCCACTATGCCACCAATCTTGGTGTCATCTGCAAACTTACTAACCACGCCTCCTATATTCTCATCCAAATCTTTAATATAAATGACAAATAACAGTAGATCCACTACGATTCCTGAGACACACCACTAGTAAGGTTAAAATCCAAGAGGTTTATTTGGTAGCAAACCCCACTAGCTTTCGGAATGCTGCTCCTTCGTCAGGTGAGTGGGGAGTTCTCCATTCAAGTAAACCTGTTGGACTTTAGCCTGATGTTGTGAGACTTCTTACTGTGTTTACCCCAGTCAACACCAGCATCTCCACATCATGCACATCAGTGGTCACAGGCCTCCAGTTTGAAAAACAACTCTCTACAACCACCTTCTGGCTTCTGTCAAGAACCTAATTTTGTATCCATTTACTTGTTAGTTTCAAGTTATGAAGAGTTTATTACCAACAATATTTATATTTGATTTGATTTATTTATTATTGTCACGTGTATTAACATGCAGTGAAAAGTATTGCATCTTGTGCGCTGTACATGTAAAACATGTCATTCATTTAGAAGGAAAGGAGAAAGTGTACTGGTACATCATATTTAGGGTATAGAGAGAGATTAACTTATTACAAAGTAAGTCCATTCAAAAGCCTGACAGCAGCAGGGAAGGAGCTGTTCTTGAGTCTGTTGGTACGTGACCTCAGACTTTAATACCTTTTTCCCAATACAAGAAGGTGGAAGAGAGAATGCCCGGGATGCGTGGAGTCCATAATTATGCTGGCTGGATTTCCAAGGCAGTGGGAAGTGTAGACAGAGTCGATGGATAAGAGACTGGTTTGTGTAATGGATTGGGTTCTTGTGATCTTGGGCAGAGCAGAAGCCATTCCAAACTGTGATACAAATGGAAAGGTACTTTTTATGGTGTATCTGTAAAGGTTGGTGAAAGTCATAGTGGACGTGCCAAACTTCCTTAATCTTCTGAGAAAGTAGAGGCATTGGTGGGGCTTTCTTAACTATAGCGTCGGCATAGGGGGACCAGGACAGGTTGTTAGTGATCTGGGCACCTAGAAACTTGGAGCTCTGAACTATTTCCACTTTATCCCTGTAGATGGGAGCATGAACTCACTATGCTTCCTGAAGTCGATGACTATCTCCTTTGATTTACTTGTAGATGTTAGGCAAAGCTGTCGCTGTGCGTCAGCGTGGAAGGCAATGTTTGTGGAATATATGTTTGTAGCAATCAACTGGGTTGCTTTGTCTTGGATGGTGTTGAGCTTCTTGAGTGTTGTTGGAAACACAGGCATCCAGGCAAGTGGAGAGTATTCCATCCCCCTCCTGACTAAACCCAGAAGACTCAGGAATAATCTAGTGAATTATCTCTGGACTGTCTCCAATTCAGTGTGACTTTCCTTAGATAAGGGGACCAAAACTGTTCATGTATTCCAGCTGGAGTACAACTTTTATACTTCTAGCAGGACTTTCCTATTTTTATACTCTTAGAAATAAATGCCAACATTCTATTTACCTCCCAATTATCTGCCAATGAACTTTGTTGTGATTTACGCACAAGAATGTTTAAATATTCAGCTTTCTTTCCTTTTCCAACAAACCCCGTAACTTAGATTAGCACTACTACCTCACAGCGCCAGGGATCTGGGGCCAATTCCAGCTTGGGAGCTGGAGTTTGCACATTTTCCCCGTGTCCAGGTGCTCCGGTTTCTTCCCACAGTCCCAAAGATGTACTGGTCAGGTACATTGGCTGTGCTAAATTCTCCCTCGGTGTACCCGAAGAGGGACCCGAGTGGTGACTAGGGGACGCTAATAAGTAAACTTTAAAACACTTCACATTTTGCTGCATTATTTTGTGCCTTATATGGGGGAGGGGGGTCAGGAGGTGAGTTACTCTCCTTTAACCTGCTCTGGTGGTCACAGTATTTATGTAAGGCAGGTGGGTAAGTGGAACTGAATCCACTATCAGATCAGCCATGATCTTATTGAATAGCTGGGCAGGCTCGAGGGGCTGGATGGCCTATTCCTGCCCCTATTTCTTATGTAGTTCAGTTTCTAGTCAATGCTAAGCCCTAGGATGTTGAGAGTGGGGGATTCAGTGATGGTAATGCCAATGAATGTCAAGGGGAGATCACAGAATCCTACAGTGCAGTGCAGAAGAGGGCCATTTGGCCCATTGAGTCTGCACTGACTACAATCCTAATGCTAAGGGTCAATTTAACATGGCTAATCCACCTAACCCGCACATCTTTGGACTGTGAAAAAAAAAAACTGGAGCAGCCAGAGGAAACCCACGCAGACACGGGGAAAACATGCAAACTCCACACAGACAGTGAGCTGAGTTGGGAATTGAACCCGGGTCCTTGGGGCTGTGAGGTAGCAGTGCTAACCATTGCACCACCGAGCCACCTGAAATCAAGTGGAGAATCTGGGCATGATTATGTCTTGTTGGAGAAGTCACTTGTCAGCCCGAGTCTGGGTATGAGCTGCTTCAGTGCCTGAGGAGTTATGAATGGTGCTAAATGTTAGTGACCATCAGAATCCTGAGGATATGAAGAGTGAATGCTAATTGTATAAGAGGCAGAGTTCTGTTTTAAAGGAAGCTGATGATTCTTGCTAGATTTGAGCAGTCCCTGGGAAAGGTCATTTGCTGAGACTCGAACTCTTTCTCTCTCCACGTATGCTGCCAGATCCACTGAGTATTTCCAGAATTTTCTGATTATATTTCGGATTTTCAGCATCTCTGTAATGTTTGATTTTTTTCTGATCTGCAAATATTGATTTCATTCATATTCTCTACCCCCTTCCCTCACCTATACTCCTCGCCTCCCCTCGCCTCTCCTCGCCTCTCCTCCCCCCCCTCGCCTCTCCTCCCCCCCCCCCCGCTCTCCTCCCCCCCCTCCCTCCGCCTCTCCTCCCCCCCCCTCGCCTCTCCTCCCCTCCCCCCTCGCCCTCTCCCCCCCCCCCCCCCCCGCGCCTCTCCTCCCCCCCCTCCTCGCCTCTCCTCCCCCCCCTCGCCTCTCCTCCCCCCCCCCTGGCTCTCCTCCCCCCCCCTCGCCTCTCCTCCCACCCCCTCGCCTCTCCTCCCCCCCCTTCGCCTCTCCTCCCCCCCCCGCCCTCTCCTCCCCCCCTCGCCTGTACCTACACCTTTCACAGGCCCCTCCTGTGGGACAGAGCTAGGCCCCTGGGACTGACCAGTTGAGAATGCCACGGAGAAAGCGAGTGTGGACACTGAAGCAGTTGTGTCTGATGAATATTGCGGAGAATATGAAGGAGGTGTGGGCCAAGGATTACATTGATAATTACCTGAACGAGTATGATTTCCTCTACATTATGGGGCCATTTAACGATCTCGGTAAGAGTGCCTCAGAATAAACATGCACCATTTTCCCAGCGATTGGAGGGTTTATGTAAATTTCACAGCAGTAAGGTACAAAGTGGAATCTAATCGAGGGAATGGGTGGGATTTTATCGGAGATAACCACCTGCACAGGAAGTGCTCCAAGCTGCAGAAGCCGGGAACTCTGGGTTTCGAGGCTTGAGTTGGGGCTGGAGATATCTTTGTGAGTCCGTGAAGCTGAGAGTTACATGGACAGGTACTCACACTGCAGCTCAAGGGACCAGAGGGAAGGTGTGACCAGACAGTCCAAGAGAATTAGTCAGGTAGTGCAGGAACCCCCTGGGGTCCTGCTCAGAACCACTACTCTGCTTTGGAGCTGGTGAGGGAGCTGCAGGAATGGTGAGTGCTGCCTCCCTGGTGCCAGGAGCTGGGCTGCCACTCAACTTTATTACCAGCGATACGGGTAGAATGAAGCACCAGGAATTCAGGGAGCTGGGCAACAGACTAAAAAGCAGGACATCAAAGATTGTAATCTCTGGATTAATCCCAAATGCTAGCGAGTACAGAAGGAGGAGGATAGCGCGCATCAATAGATCTCTGAAGAACATAGAACATAGAACATAGAACAATACAGCACAGAACAGGCCCTTCGGCCTTCGATGTTGTGCCGACCAAAATAAAAAGCAATGCCCCTCCTAACTAAACCATTCCCTTCTCATCCATATACTTATCAACTAACCTCTTAAACGCCACCAAACTTGGCGCATCTACAACAGCTGCAGGCAGGGCATTCCACTCCCTAATCACTCTTTGAGTAAAGAAGAGCTGGTGCAGGAGGGAGGGTTTTAGATTCCTGGATTGCTGGGACCATTTGCGGGGAAGGTGGGATCTGTACAAGCGGAATGGTCTTCAGCTGGGTCAGAGCAGACAAACACCCTCCCCGGTGGGTTTGCTCATTGCTGTGGGAGGAGTTTAGCAGGGTGAAAAGGACACAATTCACCAGTCCAACAGAGACATGGCTACAGTAAAGGAACCAAGATGGAAGGGGTTCAACCATGTTGAGTGCCAAGGGAGTGAGGCACAACTAAATGGCCTCCATTTTATTGTGAGGAGAATTATAGAACGTAGAACATTACAGCGCAGAACAGGCCCTTCGGCCTTTGATGTTGCGCCGACCAATTAGGAAAAAGCAATGACCCTCTAACCTAAATCATTCCCTTTTCATCCATAAACTTATCTACTAACCTTTTAAACGCCACCAAACTTGGAGCATCTACAACTGCAGTAGGCAGGGCATTCCATACCCTTACCACCCTCTGGGTAAAGAACCCACCTCTGACATCCATCCTATAACTACCACCCCTTAATTTAAAGCTATGTCCCCTCGTGCTAGCTTTCTCCATCCGAGGAAAAAGGTTATCACTGTCCACCCTATCTAAACCTCTAATCATCTTATATGTTTCAATAAGGTCTCCTCTTAGCCGCCTTCTTTCTAACAAAAACAACCTCAAATCCCTCAGCCTCTCTTCATAAGACCTGCCTTCCATACCAGGCAACATCCTGGTAAACCTCCTCTGTACCCTCTCCAATGCCTCCACATCTTTCTTATAATGCGGGGACCAGAACTGCACACAATACTCCAAGTGCGGCCGCACTAGAGTTTTGTACAGTTGCAACATGATGTTGCGGCTCCGAAATTCAATCCCCCTACCAATAAAAGCTAAGACTCCATATGCCTTCTTAACAACCTTATCGACTTGATTGCCAACTTTCAGGGATCTATGCACACATACACCAAGATCCCTCTGTTCATCAACACTATTAAGAGTCCTACCATTAGCCCTATACTCTACACATTTGTTATTCCTGCCAAAGTGAATCACCTCACACTTTTCCACATAAAACTCCATTTGCCACCTCTCGGCCCAGCTCTGCAACTTGCCCAAGTCACTCTGCAAACTAGAACACCCCTCTTCACTATCTACCACTCCTCCGACTTTGGTGTCATCCGCAAATTTACTAATCGAGTAATGGTTAAGAGTGTTGAGTTAAGGATGTGCCGTGACACGTGGCATTGCGATATTGTTGCCACCTCAGAGAAGTGGTAGAGGGAGGGACAGGACAGAAAACTCGACGTTCCAGGATGTAGGATCTTCACGCGAGACAGGGGAGGGTGCAAAAGGAGGCAGTGTTGCATTGTTAATGAAGGAATCAGTTACTGCAATAAGGAGGGGTGATATCCTGGAAGGCTCTTCAAATCAGGCTTTTCGATCAGAGTTTAGAAGACAGTCACATAATGGGAGTGTATTATAGGCCCCAGACTGTCAACAGGAACCAAAAAAGCAAATATTTGACAATTCACTGAGGTATATAACAATAGGAATAATAGGTGAATTATATTCAAGGATTTCAACTTCCCCCAACATTCATTGGGATAGTTAGAGTGGAAAGAATTTAAAGGAGGTGGATTTCTGGAAATGTATTCAAATTAACATAACATTTTATATTAATATGTAGAAGGTCCAATAATGGGTGGTGCAGAGGTAGATTTGATTCTGGGGAACAAAGAATGAAGAAAATTCCAACACAGGAACAGGCCCTTCGGCCCTCCAAGCTTGCACTGACCATGCTTCCTGACTGAACTAAAACCCCCCTCCCCTTCCAGGAACCATATCCCTCTATTCCCAACCTATACATGTATTTGTCAAGAAGCCCCTTAAAAGTCACTACCGTATCTACTTCCACTACCACCCCCAGCAACGAGTTTCAGGCAAACACCACTCTGTGTAAAAAATGTGCCTCGTACGTCTCCTTTAAACCTTGCCCCTCACACCTTAAACCTGGGCCCCCTAGTAATTGACTCTTCCACCCTTGGAAAAAGCTTCTGACTATCTACTCTATCCAATCCTCTCAGAATCTTGTAGACTTCTATCAGGTTGCTCCTCAACCTCTGTCACTCCAGTGAGAACAAACCAAGTTTCTCCAAACTCTCCTCATAGCTAATGCCCTCCATACCAGACATCATCCTGGTAAACCTCCTCTGCACCCTTTCCAACGACTCCACATCTTTCTTATAATGCGGCAACCAGAACTGTACACAATACTCCAAGTGCGGCCGCACCAGAGCTTTGTACAGTTGCAACATGACCTCACAGCTCCAAAACTCAATTCCTCTACCAATAAAAGCTAACACACCGTACACCTTCTTAACAACTTTATCAACCTGGGTGCCAACTTTCAGGGAGCTATGCACGTGGACACTGAGATCTCTCTGCTCGTTGACACTACTAAGAGTCCTTCCATTAGCCCAATATTCTGTACTTATTTTACTCTTACCAAAGTGAATCACCTCACACTTTTCAGTATTAAACTCCATTTGCCACTTCTTGGCCCAGCTCTGCAGCGTGTCTATGTCCCTCTGCAAACTGTATCATCCATCCTCACTGTTACAACTCCTCCGACTTTGGTGTCGTCAGCAAATTTACTACCCCATCCCTCTACACCCTCATCCAGGTCATTTATAAAAATGGGCTATTTATATGAGACATTTATAAAAATGGGATATATCCCATCAGGCCCATTTAGTGATAGCAATCACAACACAGTACAATTTAAGTTTGATATTGAAAAGGAAAAGGTGATCTGCAGAAATTGATTTTGGATTTTGGGGGAAGGCAGATTTTATTAAAATAAGACAGGATACCAGGAACAGCTCCTTGTGGGAAAATCTTCAGCGGAACAATGGAAGTGTTCAAAAACAAACTGGGGAGAGTACTGGCCCAATATATTCCCTTTGGGGTGAAATATAAGATCGATAAACCCAGAGAACCCTGAATATCTCGGAATATTCAGGACTGGATAAAAAAGAAAGACTTTGAACAGATATAGAGGGACCAAATCAGCGGAGACCTTAGCGGGGTATAAAAAGTGCAAGGGGAAAGATGCAGAATCCATAGAATCCCAACAGTGCAGAAAAAAGCCATTTGGCCCATCAAATCTGTACCTACTGTCTGAAGGAGCATCTTAGCCAGGCCTATTACCCACCCTATCCCCATAACCCTGCACATTTAGCATGGCCAATCCACTTAACCTGCACATCTTTAGAGTGTGAGAGGAAACTGGAGCACCTGGAAAAAACCCACACAGATATGGGGAGAATGTGCAAACTCCACACAAGGCTAGATTTGAACCCAGGTCCCTGGAGTTGTGAGGCAGCAGTACTAACCACTGTACCGCCTTACTGTAACTTAAGAAAGCAAATAGGAGAACAAAGAGGGGGATGAGAAGGCACTGATGGATATAGAATCATACAGGGCACAAGAGGCCCTTCAGCCCATCAAGTCCATACCAACACATTAGACATACCTGAACTCCCACCTGCCAGTACTTGGTCCACAGCCCTGAATGTTATAGAACATTACAGCGCAGTACAGGCCCTTCGGCTCTCGATGATGTGCCTAGTTCTCGTCCAGATACTTTTTAAAGGATGTGAGGCATCCCACTTCCACCACTCTCCAGGCAGTGCATTCCAGATCATCCCCACTCTCTGGGTAAAAATAATTTTCCTCACATTCCCCCTAAATCTCCTGCTTCTCACCTTGAAGATTAGGGGGCATCCTAAGATATAATTAAGGGGAAGAGGATAATCAGGAAAGAATAGGGCCCATTAGAGCAAACTGTGGGTGGATCCAGAGGAAATTGATAGGGTTTTGAAAATGTACTTCCCATCTGTCTTCACTTGCGAGACGGAGGGTGCAGGAACAGAACTGAGGGGGTGAACTATGAGGTTCTTTAACATTTTGACCGACGGAATGACAAGGTAGAGGTGTTGGCAGATTAAATGTTAATCATGTTAATGTTAAAATCAAAAATAGTCAAAGTCTAACAAAAAACAAAGAACAAAACAGCACGGGAAACAGTCCCTTCGACCCAACAAGCCCACACTGCCACCCTGATGTTCCCACCTCTACCCACGATCCCTGTCCATGTTTATACATCTATGGATTAAAAACCAAATTTGAGACAATTTAGGGAGAATTTATTTTGCCAATTAGCCTAAGAGCACATCTTTGGGATGTGGGAGGAAACCGGAGCTCCCGGAGAAAACCCACGCAAGCACGGGGAGAATGCGCAAACTCCACAGACACAGGCCCAAATCCATGTATCTGCACAGCACAGCGATAGTCACTGAGCTGTCGTGTTGCCATCAAATGGTCCAGGTCAAGCATACACTAACGACGTGAAGCACTAGGATACTCTCAAAAAATCCAAGAGCAGCCCTCTCACGACCCATCGCATGTATGCCCCTCGTTAGACAACAAGGTGGACCAAAGCACCTGTAGGATAAAAACAAGTACATCAATATCATCATCTATTTACACCAGGGACTCCCAAGGCTCATGATCCCTATTTTAAATCAGTTTTCTATACCCCTCCACTCCCATTCTGTTCATGTGCCCATCTAAGTATTTCTTAAATAACTCCAGAGTACCTGCCTCCACCACTTTACTTGGCAGCGCATTTCATACCCCCACCACCCTCTGTGTGAAAAAACTCCCCCTAGCATCCCCCTCATAATCTTGTACACCTCTATTAGATCTCCTCTAAGTCTACGTCTTTCTAAGGAAAACAGCCCCAATTTGCCTAATCTCTCCTCGTAACTCAGACCTTCCATACCAGACAGCATCCTGGTAAACCTCCTCTGCACTCTCTCCAGAGTCTCCATATCCTTCCGGTAGTAAGGCGACCAGACTAACTTCATAAACATAACTTTGGAGTTTCTCATCCAGTCCCTAACACAACACCATTATTCCCAGTATCTGTACCTGTCTGTACCCTGTTGTTTTCAGTATCTGTGTCTGTCATGAAATCCCTACACTACAGAAGACGGTCATTCAGCCCATTGAGTCTGTACTGACCGTAATCCAATCCAGGCCCCATGCCCATAACTCCACATATTTATCCTGCTAATCCCCCTGATACTAGCATCAATTTAGCATGGCATCTTTGGAGTGTGGGAGGAAACCAAAGTGCGTGTTGGAAACCCACGCAGACAAGGGGAGAATGTGCAAACTCCACAGACAGTGACCTGAGGCTGGAATCAAACCTGGGTCCCTGGCACTGAGAGGCAAAGTGCTAACTACTATGCCACCTTGGCCTGTACCCTGTTGTTTGTCAGTACCTGTGTCTGTCTGTACCCTGTTGTTTGTCAGTACCTGTGTCTGTCTGTACCCTGTTGTTTGCCAGTACTTGTGTCTGTCTGTATCCTGTTGTTTCCCAGTACCTGTGTCTGTCTGTAGCCTGTTGTTTGCCAGTACCTGTGTCTGTCTGTAGCCTCTTGTTTCCCAGTACCTGTGTCTGTCTGTAGCCTCTTGTTTCCCAGTACCTGTGTCTGTCTGTAGCCTCTTGTTTCCCAGTACCTGTGTCTGTCTGTATCCCGTTGTCCCCAGTACCTGTGTCTGTCTGTATCCCGTTGTCCCCAGTACCTGTGTCTGTCTGTATCCCGTTGTTTCCCAGTACCTGTGTCTGTCTGTAGCCTGTTGTTTCCCAGTACCTGTGTCTGTCTGTATCCCGTTGTCCCCAGTACCTGTGTCTGTCTGTAGCCTGTTGTTTCCCAGTACCTGTGTCTGTCTGTAGCCTGTTGTTTCCCAGTACCTGTGTCTGTAGCCTGTTGTTTCCCAGTACCTGCGTCTGTCTGTATCCTGTTGTCCCTAGTACCTGTGTCTGCATCCTGTTGTTTCCCAGTACCTGTGTCTGTCTGTATCCCGTTGTCCCCAGTACCTGTGTCTGTAGCCTGTTGTTTCCCAGCTCCTGTGTCTGTCTGTAGCCTGTTGTTTCCCAGTACCTGTGTCTGTCTGTAGCCTGTTGTTTCCCAGTACCTGTGTCTGTCTGTATCCCGTTGTCCCCAGTACCTGTGTCTGTCTGTAGCCTGTTGTTTCCCAGTACCTGTGTCTGTCTGTAGCCTGTTGTTTCCCAGTACCTGTGTCTGTCTGTAGTTTCTGATTGCTTGGTCTATAATGTTTACCTTCCTTTGCCCTCTCAGCGTCTGTCCTGGTCGAGGATCTGCTGCAGTTACTGGGGGAGACTCACCGTTTGACCCGTGCCTTCCTGCATCTGCTCCTGGTGCCACACTTAGTGCAGCTGAACCTGACTGGCTGCTCTGGGTTGGTCAGTAACGCCATTGGTCAGATCATCCACGTTCGCTGCCAGGTAATGTGATGTCTCCATCTGCCCGATCACTCGATCCATGCTCAGCGATGACTGAACAATAAAACACCTCACTGCTTTCTGTTATTTTTCTACTTTCGAACTGAAGCCTTGATTATTCATTTATTCATTTTGAATTGTTTATTAACCTTTTCTAATTGTCTCTGTAATAATTCAGACAGTTTCCCGTCACTAACACCCTTTTACTGTGAACCAAATGTCAGGGCAGCGAGTGTTGTTAACAGTCTTCACCTTGGTATCTACAATAACAGGTAGAGTAACAGGTTTTAAATCCTCCATTGACCATTTCCCATTGGCCCAGCTTCTACCCACTCAATAAGGCAGCTTGTGTTCCACAAAGCCCCCCCCCGGATAGATCTATTGATGATTCCCCATGTCCTTCGTGGTTGCCATAACATCCCTCCCCCTTTGGTCCAAGTCTGTCCCAGCACCTCCACTCCGCCACTTGGCACTCAGTTAGAGGTTCCTCGAGGGTAGGGCTGGGTCAAACACTGTAAACTGAAGAGGGAGCCCTGTCTTCTAGAGGGATTGTCTCAGGATTATCGATGCGCTTCTTCCCCAGGTTCCGATTCAGCCCGGAGGTCCAGTTCCATCCCGTGTCCATTAACCGGAGGGCCGATGTGGAGTCAGCTTCAGGCTGAGGTCTGTCACTGTCAGCAGCTGCCTCTGTGGCCCGTGGTGAGGTTTGCTCAGGCTGATTCTGAGATAGTTCAAGAGCTTCCTTTGGGTTTTACCCTGAACTTTGATCTTCTAAATTACTGCTCCTGTTTTCTTCATAACAATCCCAGTGACCCATCTGGGATCATCCCCAACTCTCCTCAGATGAAGCAGATCACCCTTTGTGAAAATTCTTTCTATCCTCACAGAATCGGAGATTCCTGTTTGCTTTTCCCATCAGAACTCCACTCTCTCGGCCAAATTCCGCAGGCTCAACACGGTACAAAGCTGTCGTTCCCTTCACACCCTCAGTTGGGGGCATCCAGATAGGTCAGACTACCTGGCAGGAATAATGGGATGAAGGAGTACAATATAAGGGGTAGGAGTCTTAGCTGTGTTGTAGAGCAAAAGGATCTTGGGGTCCGGGTCCATAGGACTCTGAAATCGGCCTCGCAGGTGGAGGAAGTGGTCAAGAAGGCGTACGGTGTACTGGCCTTCATTAATCGAGGAATAGAGTTTAGGAGTCAGGAGGTAATGATGCAGCTCTGTAAGACTCTTGTCAGACCCCACTTGGAGTATTGTGCGCAGTTCTGGTCACCTCACTATAGGAAGGCTGTAGAGGCTATTGAGAGAGTTCAGAGGAGTTTACAAGGATGGTGCCTGGATTGGGAGGCAGGCCTTATGAAGATAGGTTGAGGGAGCTGGGACTCTTCTCACTGGAGAGACGTAGGTTGAGAGGCGACCTGATAGAGGTTTATAAAATGTTGAGAGGAATAGATAGGGTGGACTCTCAGAGACTATTTCCCCGAGCTGAAATGGTCACTACGAGAGGACACAGATTTAAGGTGCAGGGAAGCAAATACAAAGGAGATGTCAGGGGTAGGTTTTTCACTCAGAGGGTGGTGAGTGAATGGAATCGGCTGCTGTCGGAGGTTGTTGAGGCAAATCCCAGTGAAGGGTTTTGTGAAGGGTAGGTCGTGCCTTACTAACCTCATTGAGTTTTTTGAAAAAGTGACTAAGGAGGTGGATGGGGGTAAGGCGGTTGATGTGGTATATATGGACTTTAGTAAGGCGTTTGATAAGGTGGCCCATGGAAGACTTCTGCAGAAAATGCAGATGTATGGGATAGAGGGTGATTTAGCTAATTGGGTTAGGAATTGGCTAGCAGATAGAAGACAGAGGGTGGTGGTTGATGGGAGATATTCATCATGGAGTTCGGTGACAAGTGGTGTACCTCAGGGGTCTGTTTTGGGGCCCCTGCTGTTTGTAATTTTTATAAATGATCTGGATGAGGGTATTGAAGGATGGATTAGTAAATTTGCAGATGACACTAAAGTCGGTGGAGTGGTAGATAGTGAAGAGGGGTGTTATAGTTTGCAGAGGGACTTGGACAAGTTGCAGAGCTGGGCCGAGAGGTGGCAAATGGAGTTTAATGTGGAAAAGTGTGAGGTAATGCACTATGGCAGAAATAATAAATGTGTAGAGTATAGGGCTAATGGTAGGATTCTTAGTAGTCTTGATGAACAGAGGGATCTTGGTGTGTATGTGCATAGATCCCTGAAAGTAGGCAGTCAAGTCGAGAAGGTTGTTAAGAAGGCATATGGAGTCTTAGCTTTTATTGGTAGGGGGATTGAATTTCGGAGCCGCAACGTCATGTTGCAACTGTACAAAACTCTAGTGCGGCCGCACTTGGAGTATTGTGTGCAGTTCTGGTCCCCACATTATAAGAAAGATGTGGAGGCATTGGAGAGGGTACAGAGGAGGTTTACCAGGATGTTGCCTGGTATGGAGGGCAGGTCTTATGAAGAGAGGCTGAGGGATTTGAGGTTGTTTTCGTTAGAAAGGAGGCGGCTAAGAGGGGACCTAATCGAAACATATAAGATGATTAGAGGTTTAGATAGGGTGGACAGTGATAGCCTTTTTCCTAGGATGGAAAAAGCTAGCACGAGGGGACACAGCTTTAAATTAAGGGGTGATAGTTATAGGACGGATATCAGAGGCAGGTTCTTTACCCAAAGGGTGGTTCGGGAGTGGAATGCCCTGCCTGCAGCAGTTGTAGATGCGCCAAGTTTGGTGGCGTTTAAGAGCTTAGTTGATAAGTATATGGAAGAGGAGGAAATGGTTTAGTTTGGAGGGGCATTGCTTTTTATATTGGTCGGCGCAACATCGAAGGCCGAAGGGCCTGTTCTGTGCTGTTATGTTCTATGTTCTATGTTCTAACTCACTGGGGTCTTTTAAAAGACTTCTGGATGAGTATATGGAAAAGAATAGGATAGGGGGTTATTGATAGGTCTGTGGATTGGTAGACGTGATCGGCGCAACTCGTGGGCAGAAGGGCCTGTTTGTGCTGTATTGTTCTATGTTCTATGTTCTACCTGCTGCCAAAGATATTTATGCTTCGTGTCCTTTAATGTTGTCAGTTTATTACCCAGGCTGCTCCAGGCTGTCATAGGCCTGAGTTTCCTGAAAAGTGATAGATTATGATTTTCTTACTGGAGATGATTGTTGACTTATGGAGGTTTTCCAAAGGGAAAAATGGATCCTCCTTGTTGCTAATGTTGTGATTCAGTCAAACGCCAGTTTCCTGTCACCATCACACTTCACTGTCAACCAAAAGAAAGAGGCCGTGCCATTGGCTGATAGTCTCCATCGTGGGTCCACAGCAATAGTCCGGGTAAAGTAACGGGTTTAAAATCCTGGCAGCCCACTTCTCATTTCTTCACTTGCTCTATAAGGCAGCTTATTCTCCACAAAGCTGACAGATAGATTGATAGATCAGGACCTTTGTCACGATCAATCTCCCTTCACACATTTCCACTCCGTTTTACAGCAATGAATTCCTCTTGTATTATGGTTAGTTTTGTCCTCTATCGTTCTAGTTTAAGTTTGTAAAGTTTGAACCATTTACCCATGGAGATTTCCTCTGACCCTCCCCCTCCGCTCTTCTCCTCGCACCAACCTATTTTTTGCTATTGGAAACTTTCCTGTTTGCCGTGTTTCCTGCCTGTCGATTTGAACCCTCGGATCTGACTGACCTTTGCCTATTTGCAGTCCAGTTTCCTCATCATTAACTCTCTGTTGTCCTTGCCTCTGAATCTATGTTATGGTGTCTCTTTCCTGATTTTTCTCCTCCCCGCTTTTCAGATTAGTTGTCTGTTCCACTTCATTTCTCAGAGCTGATTAATTTGCAGTGAGATAATATTGATGTGGGGAACAGTCCTGGCTGGCTCCATTCCCAAACTCTTGGGAAAGTGGAGTTGAAGATTATATCACATCAGCCGTAATCTCATCGAGTGGTAGAGATGACTTGATGGGCCGAATGGCCTACTCCTACATCTTATGGTCACAAGGCTTCATAATTCCTATAATCCCTTGCAATAAAGACCAATTTTTTTTTAAATTTGTTTCGGTTCATGAATGTTGCTGGTTGGCCATCATTTATTGCCCATCCGTTGAACTGAGTGGTTTGCTTGACTATTTCAGAGGGCAGTTGAGAGTCAATCCCATTGCTGTGGCTCTGGAGTCACATGTAGGCCAGACCGGGTAAGGACGGCAGATTTCCTTCCCTAAAGGACATTATCCCAGATGGATTTTTCCGACAATGATTTCATGGTCATTGGTAGATTCAGAATTCCAGATTTTTTTTTTACTGAATTCAAGTTCCACCACCTGCCCTGGTGGGATTCGAACCTGGCTCCCTGGAGCATCAGCTGAGTTTCTGAATTAATACAGTAGCAATAATACCTCTAAGCCATCACCTCCCCCTCAAACGTGTGATTTGCAGGAGTGAGGGTGGGAATGATGGTGTTGGAATGGGGGATGGAGATGTGAAAGTGGGAATGTAGTATTTGTGGAAAGGTTTCTCTTTAGTGTTTGAGCTGACCCTGTGCTTTTATCTGTGTTTTCCCCTTCCCCCTCAGGGCCTGACTGCTCTCAACTTGCACGGATGCAGCAGGATCCAGTCCTCCATCTTAGTGGATCTGATTGAGTGCCTGCCACGTCTTCGTAAACTGACTCTGTCCAGTACCATGTGTGACACCCAGGTCCTGTCAGCTATTGGCTGCAGTTGCAGGGAGCTGAGGGAGCTGGATGTGTCGCGGTGTAAGCAGGTGACACCCTGGGGTTTGCTGCACCTGGTATATGATCAGACCCAAGCAGCTTTTAACTGTCTGCAGCTGAGAACACTCTTGGCCGAGGGGATGAGTCTCAACGCGGAAGCTCAGCACGTGACAGCGGTGGCCTTCCTCCTGCTGGCTCTCCCTACGTTAGAGTACATCGCTCACTCGTTCCTCGTGCAAGCCTTGAAGCTGATCCACAGACGTCTCTTTGAGAAAGACCAACAGCTTCTCCGGAGCCAAGGTTTCCCCTCGCTGGAGGAAGTCGCTGAGTTCAGGCGGACGTCAGGAGCTGCCATCTCGCCGACTGCCCTCGGTCTGAGGCGTTTGGATGTGGTCCCGGGGCAGGACCTCTCCTCCTTGACGTCCATCTGCAGCAAGGTTGTCGAGGTCACGGTCTCCCTTGACGATGAGCCGAAGGACATGGGGCTCCTCCAGTCCTGGAAGGAGCTGAGCCACCTCACCGTGGAATGCCCCGAGTTTTACAGGAGGCCGCTGAGTGATATGATTCCGCTTTTGTCCTGCCTGGGCCCCCACCTCAAGCTTCTGTCCCTTCACAATTTCCATTACCAGCAGGAAAGCTCGCTCAGGCAAATCCTGCGATTCTGCCCCAATCTCCACGTCTTTCACACTGAACTTCACCTCACTCCGCAGAGCAGTGACTCTCCCCCCCCAGTAAACCAAGACAGCGATGATGAAGATGCTCACCATCACTGGCGCCAAAAACATTTGCACGGTACCAACTTTCTCCAGTTAAGAGATTTTAGTTTAAGGATTTTAGATTCCAGCTCCTTGTCTCGCAGTTTCCACGTCGCCCTGCGAGAGACCCTCAGCTCCGTGCTACACGGGGCACCGCAACTCAGCAAGCTCTCCCTCATCAACATCCCCGTGTGCCTGGACAAACTCTTCCAGAATGTTCTGCAGGAGCCTGCCTCCCTCGGGCAGCTGACCGAGCTCTGCCTGGCCCACAGCCATGTGTCAAGCACTGCTGTGGACCTGCTGATCAGCGCTGACAACCAGCTGGCCTCCCTGGACCTCAGACACTGTCGAGAGGTTCACCGACGTCACTATCACCGCCTTGTGGAAAAGGCAAAGCAAAGCAAGTTTGATTTGAACATATTTTGGGAATAAGGTGTGCTGGAATTAGAGGGACACTGGAGGGGGATTAAAGAGAGATTAGAGGCAGATTGGAGGTGACCCTGGCATTCTGAGCACTGCTTCCTCTGAAATCCCTCGGAACACAAACTCAGATCAGGCGAGGATGGTGCCAGGGCTGTGGGCTGCTTTCTCTCTCTCTCTCTCTCTCTCTGTCCAGGAACTGATCATATCTACAGACACACACAGTCAGCTACTCAGAGGCAGATACCGACATTGACATCTTACATTCACTTTCTCTCTCACTTGCACACACTCACTCAGTCAGTCGCTCACTCACACTCACTTGCTCACTCATTCATTCACTCACACTCACACACACACACACACACACACGCTCTCAGTTGCTTACGCACTCACTCACTCACTCTCACGCACACATGCACACACGCACACACACACACTCGCTCACTCATGCATACACACACACACACACACACACAATCACTCACGCACTCACTCACACACTCGCTCACTCATGCATGCACACACGCGCACACACGCGCACACACGCGCACACACGCGCACACACGCACTCAGTTGCTCATGCACTCACCCACACTCACTTGCTCACTCTCACAGACTCGCACACACACACATCCACTCGCTCACACACACACACACACAGACACTCGCTCTCTCTCTCCCTCACACGTGCGCGCAAATTACGCACACGCACGCACGCACGCACATGCATTTCTATTTCACTCAGAGATTTATTGATTACTCCAGAACAGCTCTTTACTAATGTTCATGAATTTATATTAGAAATATGTTTGTAACATGTTAAAGATGTTTACAAAAATGTTTTTCATCAAATGATATTTTCTAACAAATGGAATGTTAATAAAAGTTTAACGCGTTTTTTAATTCTCATCATCCCCATCAGCTTCGCTGAGCTGATCTTAACATTCGAATCACAAGGATGTTAACATCCTTCAGTTTTGTATCTGACTCACCTCTTTTTAAGAAAATACTTGCAAACTATTTTTAAAACAATTATTGAAGTTCAGGAGTTGCACAAATCTTTAATGAGGGACTTGTGACTAACCCCTCACCCAGAAGGACAAGGGCAGCAGATACACGGCAACCACTCACCATCCTGACTTGGAATTATATCACTGTTCCTTCACTGTCACTGGATCAAAATCCTGGAGCTCCCTCTCTAACAGCATAGTGGGTGTACCTACACCTCAGGGACTGAATGTAAATATCAACAAGGTGTAGATCACATCAGCCCTCAAACCTCACTCACCATTCAGTAAGACCATGGACAAAAATCTGAATCTCGATTCCACTTTCTCACCCTTTTACCCTCGATCTATTAATCTCAGCCTTGAAGATAATATTTGAGTGTTCACAATCCCCTGGGATCTGCTCAAATCAGCGTTTAATAATCGATCATCGAGTGGCACAGTGACACTGCTGCTTCACAGTACCAGGGACCTGGGTTCAATTCCCGGCTTGGGTCACCGTGCGGAGTCTGCACTTTCTGTCCCCGTGTCTGCGTGGGTTTCCTCTGGGTGCTCCGGTTTCCTCGCACTCTCCAAAGATGTGTATAATTGCCCCAAAGGGTTTAGCAGGGTAAATATGTAGGTTTAGGGGGAATGGGTCTGGGTGGGATTGTGATTGGTGCAGGATCAATGGGCCGAATGGCCTCTATTTGCACTCTAGGGAGTGTAGGATTCTGTGGTTCCTTATTCTGAGGCGATGCACTGTAATAGTTCCAGAAGGGAACTCGCTCCCACCTTCTCTGAGGTAGTTGATGATCTTACTAACATGCACGTACAACCTCAACAGAGGCACTATTATTTTAATACACCTTGGATAAGCGGGGTGGGGGGGGGTTTGTTTTCTGAGGGAATGTTGAGCAGTTTGGGCCAACGCTCATTGAATTTAGAAATACTGCGTATAAGATCAAGGTTTCATGCGGTGTTCCTCGGGGATCGGTGGTGGGACCTCTGCTGTTTCATATATTAATGAGTTAGAGTGAATCTGGGGAGGTGGTGGGGGGGCAGCTGGAAAATTTGCAGATGACTCACAAATGGTCCGAGTAGTGTATAGTGTATAAGATAGCTATAATCTACAAAATTATATAGATAGGCTGGGGGAGTAAGCAGGAAAGTGACAGATAGTATTTAAATCTGATACGTTTGAGGTAATGCATTTAGAGAGGCCTAGCAGTTATAGGAAACACATAATAAATGGGAATATATTAAGAGATGTAGATGAGAGAATTATAGAACCCCTACAGTGCAGAAGGAAGCCATTCAGTCCATCGAGTCTGCGCCAACCACGATCCTAGCCAGGCCCTATTCCCACTGCCCCACGTATTTACCCTCCTAATCTCCCTGACAGTTGGGTCAATTTAGCCTGGCCAATCAATCTAACCCACACGTTTTTGGGCTGTGGGAGGAATTCAGAGCTCCCGGAGGAAACCCATGCAGACATGGGGAGAATGTGCAAACCCCACACAGAGGCAGCAGTGCTAACCACTGTGCCACCATGCCACCCCTCATCTTGGCCTTACAGGTACATAGGTACACTCTTTGCCTTCTGTGGGCAAGCCAGTTCCGGATTCACAAAGCAATGTCCCCTTGGATCCCAACACCCCTTGCTTTCTCAATAAGCTTTGCATCTGGCAACTTATCAAATGCTTTGCTGAAGTCAATAAAAACTACATCTACTGCTCTTCCTTTATCAACGTGTTTAGTCACATCTTCAAAAAATTCAATCAGGCTCGTAAGGCATGATGTGCCTTTGACAAAGCCGTGCTGACTATTCTTAATCATATTATACCTCTCCAAATGTTCATAAATCCTGCCTCTCAGGATCTTCTCCATCAACTTACCAACCACTCAGATTAGACTCACTGGTCTATAATTTCCAGGGCTATCTCTACTGTCTTTCTTAAATAAAGGAACAACATCAGCAATCCTCCAATCCTTCAGAACCTTTTCCATCTCCATTGATGATGCAAAGATCATTGCCAGAAGCTCTGCAATCTCCTCCCTCGCCTACCACAGTAGACTGGGTTACATCCCATCCGGTCCTAGCAACTTACCTAACTTGATGCTTTTCAAAAGCTCCAACACATCCTCTTCTACATACTCAAGCTTTTCAGTCCACTGCAAATCTGCACTACAATCATCAAGATCCTTTTCCACAATGAATACTGAAAAAAAGAATTAATTAATTACCTCTGCTGTTTCTTCCGGTGTACCTCCAAGCCTGCACCTCTCGGACTTAACTGAAGCCCTTACCTTTCTAGGGACTATACTCCTCTATTCCCATCCTATTCATATATTTGTCAAGATGCTCCTTAGAAGTCTCTATCATATCCGCATCCAGCAAGATCCAAGCACCCATCACTCTCTGTGTAAAAAAACTTGCCACGTACATCTCCTTTAAACCTTGCCTCATACCTTAAACCTGTGACCCCTAGAAATCTTCCACCCCAGGAAAAGGTTTCTGCTGTCTATTCTGTTCATACTCCTCATAATCTTGTAGACTTCTATCAGGTCACTCCTCAACTTCTATCGTTCTAGTGAGAACAAGCCAAGTTTCTCCAACCTCTCCTCATAACTAATGCTCTCCATACCAGACAACATCCTGGCAAATCTTTTCTCCACCCTCTCCAAAATCTCCACATCCTTCCGGTAGCGTGGCGACCAGAATTGAACACTGTATTCCAATACAGCCTAAATAAGGTTCTATAAAGCTGCAACATGATTTGCCAATTTTTAATCTCAATACCCCGGCCAATGAAGGCAAGCATGCTGTATGCCTTCTTGTTCTTCACCTGCATTGCAACTTTCAGTGACCTGTGTATCTGCACACTCAGATCCCTCTGCCTATCAAAACAATGCCTATCAGCAACCCTGTCTGCCACACTAGATACGCTGCTGCCATGACCAGTAAAACTGATGGCATGACATCAATACCAACTACCATAACCAGGCAAGACCATTTCTACTGATTCATGCCTCCCTCCCACAGAGTGGTATCCAGATTGAATGTGGCACCAAGGAACCCACACAACCGGACATTCTCTCTTCCATCTTCTTCTGACGGGAAAAAGATACAGAAGTCTGAGGTCAGGTACCAATCAGCTCAAGAACAGTTTCTTCCCTGCTCCCATCAGACTTCTGAATGAACTTATCTTGCATTAAATTGATCTTTCTCTACACCCTAGCTATGACCGTAATACTACATTCTGCATTCTCTCTTTTCCTTCACTATGAATGGTATGCTTTGTCTGTATAGCATGCAGAAAACAATACTTCTCACTGTATGTTGATTCATGTGACAATAATAAACCAAATCAAACCAGGCTTACTGGTTAACCTCTTTGGATCTGTGTAGAGTTTGCACATTCTCCCTATGTCTGCATGGGTTTCCTCCAAATGCTTCAGTTTCCTCCCACAGTGCATCATCCACAAGAGGTGGGTAAGATCCTAAATGAATATTCTCAATGTATTCACTATTGGGAAAAGCATGGATGTTAGAGAACTTGGGGAAATAAATAGTGATGTCTTGAGAGTGTACATATTACAGAGAAGGAGGTGCTGGAAATCTTAAAGTGCATCAAGGTAGATAAATCCCCAGGACCTTTGGGAGGCTAGGGAAGAAATTGCGGGTCCCTGACCCGAGATATGTGAATTATCGATAGTTAAAAGTGAGGTGCATGAAGTTTGGAGAGTGGCAAATGTTGTGCTTTTGTTTAAGAAGGGCTGCAGGGAAAAGCCTGGGAACTACAGGCCAGTGAGCCTCACATCTGTGCGGGTAAATTGTTGGGAGGTATTTTGAGAGACGGGATCTACAGACATTTAGAGATACAAGGACTGATTAGGGACAGTCAGCATGGCTTTGTGAGTGGAAAATCATGTCTCACAAATTCGATTGAGTTTTTTGAAGGGGTAACCAAGAAGGTAGATGACGACAGCGCAGTTGATGTTGTCTACATGGATTTTAGCAAGGCCTTTGACAAGGTACTACATGTTGGTTATTGGATAACATTAAATCTCAGAGGATCCAGGGTGAGGTATCTAAATAGATACAAAATTGGCTTCTTGCCAGAAGACAGAGGATGGTTGTAGAGGGTTGTTTTTCAAACTAGAGGCCTGTGACCAATGGTGTGCCTCAGGGATCAGTGCTGGGCCCACTGTTATTTGTCATTTATATTAATGATTTGGATGAGAATAGAGGAGATAGGATTAGTAATTTTGCAGATGACACAAGATTGGTGGTATAGTGGACAGTGAAGAAAGTTATCTCCAATTGCAATGGCATCTTGATTGAGGCGGTGGGCTGGCGAATGGCAGATGGAGTTTAATTTAGATAATGTGAGGTGATACATTTTGGTAGATTGAACCAGGGCGGGACTTACTCAGATAATGGTAGGGTGTTGGGGAGAGTTACAGAACAAAGAGATCCAGAGGTATATGTTCATAGCTCCTTGAAAGTGGAGTCACAGATGGATAAAGTGGTGAAGAAGGCATTCAGCATGTTTGGTTTCATCGGTCAGAACATTGAATACAGGAGTTGGGACGTCTTGTTGAAAAATTTGTTCAAGGCCACACTTGGAATACTGTGTACAGTTCTGGTTACTCTATTATAGAAAGGATATTATTAAATTAGAAAGAGTGCAGCAAAGAATTACTGGAATGCTACTGGGACTTGATGGATTGTTATAAGGAGAGGCTGGATAGACTCAGACTTTTTTTCTCTGGAGCGTAGAAGGCTGAGGGTGTGACCTTATAGAGGTCTATAAAATAATGAGGGGCATAGATCAGCTAGATAGTCAATATCTTTTCCCAAAGATAGGGGAGTCTAAAACTAGAAGAGAGGGGAGAGATACAAAAGTGTCCAGAGGGGTAATTTTTTCACACAGAGGGTGGTGAGTGTCTGGAACAAGCTGCCAGAGTTAGTAGTAGAAGCGGGTACAATTTTGTCTTGTAAAAAGCATTTAGATCGTTACATGGGTACAATGGGTATAGAGGGATATACGAGCAATTGGGATTAGCTTAGGGTTTTAAAAAAAAAGGTCAGCATGGACAAGTTGTTTCCATGCTGTAAACCTCTGTGACTCTATGACTCCAGAGATGTGCAGGTCAGATGGATTGGCCAAGATAAATTATCCTTTAGTGTCTAAAGATGTGTAGGTTAGAGGTTAGTGGAGTAAATACACAGGATTCTTGGGATAGAGCCTGGGGTAAGATGGCCCGTTGGAGAGTTGGTACAAACTTGATGGGCCGAATCATACAATCCCAACAATGCAGAAGGTGGCCAATTGGCCCATTGAATTTTCACCAATAATAATTCCACCCAGGCTCTATCCTCACATCCCCAAATACTTACTCTGCTAAACCTGCCAACCTGCACAGGCCGGGACACTAAAAGGCAATTTAGCATGGCCAATCAACTTAACCCACAGACAGATCTTTGGACTGTGAGAGGAAACCAGATCACCCAGAAGAAACCCATGCAGACATGGGGAGAATATGCAAACTCCAAACAGACAATGACCTGAGATACGAATTAAATTTGGGTTCTTTCATCAAGCCAGTTTTGTATCATTTAGCTACCTCACCCGTGAGATTTAACCTCATGGAACAACCTATTATGCGGTACCTTGTCAAAGGCCAAGCTAAAGTCCATGTAGACAACATCAACTGCACTGCCCTTACCTATCTTCTTGGTTACCCTTTCAAAAAACTAAATCAAATTTGTGAGACATGATTTTCCAGTCACAAAGCCATGCTGACTGTCCCTAGTCAGTCCTTTTGTCTCTAAATGCCTATAGATCCTGTCTGTCAAAATACCTTCCAACAATTTACCCACCAAAGATGTGAGGCTCACTGGCCTGTAGTTCCCAGGCTTTTCCCTGCAGCTCTTTTTAAACAAAGGCACAACATTTGCCACCCTCCAATCTTCGGGAGGGTGACTACTCAAATTAGGGGGCATAAGGAGAAGGTTCATGGTGGGAGATATAGGAGGGATGTCTGAGGTAGATTCTTTACTCAGAGAGTGGTTGGGATGTGGAAGACACTGCCTGCTGTGATATAGTGGAGTCGGACACTTTGGGAACTTTCAAGCAGTTATTGGATAGGCACATGGAGCACTCCAGAACGATAGGGAGTGGGATAGCTTGATCTTGGGTTTGGACATAGCTCGGCACAACATCGAAGGCTGAAGGGCCTGTATTGTGCTGTATTGTTCTATGTTCCATGTTCTATGTTCTAAATATCTCGGCTAGGGGACCCACTATTCCTTTCCACAATATCCTGGGATACACTTCATCAGGTTTCGGGGATTTATCTACCTTGATGTGCTTTAAAACTTCCAGCATTTCCTTCTCTGTTATATGTACACTTCTTAAGACATCATTATTTATTTCCCCAAAGTTCCCTAACATCCATGCTTTTCTCAACAGTAAATATTGACAGGAAATATTCATTTAAGATCTCACCCATTAAGTTAATGCTGATTAAGCCAGCATTTTCTGCTTTCATATGAAACATGCATTCGCTGTGGTGGCAATAGGGGCATGCTTGATAAGGGCTTATTTTCAGAGTAGGCTCTGAATAATTTGCAATTTCCTGACCTTGTTACTTTGCCTGGCCAACTCCCTTTATTAATCAAACTTCCTGAAACCAAAAAAACGTTTCCAAGTAGCAAGTTAATAGCTAAACGTTGAAAAAACATTTCTACCTGTGTGATTCGCTGGACTCTGCACTGTCCCATTCAGTTGCATTCATGAATCTGTCTCTGATCTTCTCGCCACGTTTCTCCCTGGCCTCTCACTCTGTTTGGTTCACAGTCTCAGTTGTCCTGTTTCTCATCGTCAGGTTGCAAAGCAGAGTATGGTGGAGACCAAGCCAGTGGCCAGTGGATCTCACCCGGCAAGACAGCCATTGTCACTGCAGCTAACACAGGTAAGAGCTTCTCCCATCCTCGCTCAGTCAGTAACGTCGCCCCTTTGTAATTCCGAGCTCTTAGTTCAATCGCCAGGATCTCAGCCCGATTAATCCAGGCTGATATTCCGTGGAGCGCAGAGGGACTGCTGCACTGGAGGAGATGCTGCCGATGCAGCATTAAAGAGCGAAGCTCAATCGCTGGTTCTGGCAGCATTTTTTTTCCCTCTCTTTCTCTTTACACGCTTGTAGACTCTAATTGGAGATGAGGGTGGGTGGCATGGGAGGGGGGAGGGGCAGGGTGTGGTGGAGAGCGGTGTAAAATTAGGAAAAGTGAGTTAGAACAAAGAAGAATACAGCACAGGAACAGACCCTTCAGCTCTCCGAGCCTGAGCTTTCAGAGTCCGTACACTTCCAGTTCCATCCTACCTGCTTCCACCCCCTCCCTGGACTGAAGGGCCATTTCTACGCTCTCAACTTCATGACTCTATAACTCTGTAAAAAGGTAAAGGACACTGAAAATCTGTTAGGCCCAATAGCAGCAAAATTGTCCTTTGAACTCAGAGCAACTTGAAAAATGGAAATTGAAAATAAAGAATGAACGAGCAAAATATGCTCATTCCTGAAATCAATTAGAAATATTTGATTTCTGTTTGAAAGAAGTTTTGAGGATATTTTATTGAATTGTAAAGTTTCTCCAGGGCTCACATATGAGATAAATTGAGATATATTTCCAATAAAAAAGGGATAAAGGGGTATGGGGATAGGGGAATAGAGGGAGGTGGAGACCAGAGAGAGAGATCAGCCATGATCTGATTGAAAGGTGGAGCAGGTGCGAAGGGCTGGATTTGCCGACTTCTGCTCCTAATTTCTCTGTTCCTAATGCACGTGTAAAATAGCATGAGGAAATAGAGTCAGGGAAAGAAGACACAACATGAAATAGAAATTGGAATAATTTACATTGGGTGTAGCAAAGTGTACAAATTGGTATTGATGCACATTCTAGTAAAAGGATCAGACTAATTTCAGTAACAGATTCCTCTTGCAGATGTTTATGTGTTTGCCCGGAAACTTCTTATGAAACAGAATGTGATAGTCTGGCTATGACCTGCCTCACATTAGGGCCATATGTGGAGAGAGGAGCAAAATATTTCAGATGTTTTGATAAGATCACTTGCAAGTCAAAAATATGTTGGTGCGATATTGAGATACTGCATAAGGATGCAGCTGCGTTACAAAGAACAAAGAACAGTACATTGCAGGAATAGGCCCTTCATCCCGTGCTGATCATGATGCTCTAACTAAACTAGACAAAACCCTTCTGCCCTTACTCAGTCCGTATCCCTCTATCCTCTCCCTAATCATCTACCCATCCAGATGCCTCTTAAATGTTGCTAATGTGCCTCCTTCCATCACCCTTTCTGGCAGCATGTTCCAGGCACTCATCATTCTCTGTGTGAGAAACCTCCTCAGCACATCTCCCTTAAACTTTCTCCCCTCTCACCTTGAACCTGTGCACCTGTACAATTGATACAGAACCTACGAGGGAGCAAGCTAGCTTAGATCTGGTGCTGTGTAAAGTGGCAGGTAGAATTAGGGATCTTCTTGTGAGGGATTCTCTTGGGATGAGTGATCACAATATGGTTGAATTTCTGATGCAGATGGAGAGAGAGAAAGTTGGGTCCCAAACCTGTGTCCTCTGTTTGAACAGAGGGGAGTATGATAAGATAAGGGCGGAATTGGCTAATGTAGATTGGAGGCACAGGACGGCTGAGGAACAGTGGAGGATTTTTAAGGAGATCTTTTTTAGTACTCAGCAGAAATATATTCCAGTGATAAAGAAGGACTGTAAGAAAAGAGATAACCAGCCATGGATATCAAAGGAAATAAAGGAGAATATTAAATTAAAAACCGATGCATACAGAGTGGCTAAAAATAATAGGGAATTAGAAGATTGGGAAATATTTAAAAAACAACAAAGAATACTAAGAAAGTGATAAAGAAAGGAAAGATAGAGTAAGCTAAACTAACTCTAAATATAAAAAGTGATAGTAAAAGTTTTTACAAATATATAAAGAAGAAAAGAATGGCTAGAGTGAATGTTGGACCCTTGGAGAATGAGAGGAGGGATTTAATGTTGGGGAACAAGGAAATGGCTGAGACTTTAAGTTTTTTGTGTCGTTCTTCACGGAGGAGGACACAAATAATTTAATGAATATTAAAGATAGAAGGATGATAGGAGATGAGGTCCTTAATAAATTACTAGAGAGGTAGTGCTTGATAAACTATTGGGACTGAAGGTAGACAAGTCCCTGGGACCGGATGGAATGCAACCCAGTGTTCTGAAAGAAATGGCAGAGGTGATAGCAGATGCCTTAGTAATTATTTATCAAAATTTCCTGGACTCTGGGGAAGTGCCGGAGGATTGGAAAACGGCTAATGTTTAAAAAAGGTAGCAGACAAAAGGCAGGGAGCTAAGGCCCGTTAGCTTAACGTCTGTAGTTGGAAAATTGCTAGAATCCATCATAAAAGAAGAAATAGCAGAACACCTAGAAAGGAACGGTTTGATCAAGCAGATGCAGCTTGAAGGGGAAGTCATGCTTGACGAATCTACTGGATTTTTATGAAGATGTAATGAGTGCGGTTGACAGAGGGGAACTGGTGGGTGTGGTGCTTTTAGATTTCCAGAAGGCGTTTGATAAGATGCCTCACAAAAGGTTGCTGCAGATGGTTAGGGTGCACAGAGTTGGGGGTAAGGTGTTAGCGTGGATTGAGGATTGGCTATCTAACAGGAAGCAGAGAGTTGGAATAAATGGGTGCTTTTTTGGTTGGCAGTTGGTGACTAGTGGCGTGCTGCAGGGATCGGTGTTGGGGCCTCAACTGTTTACCACATACATAGATGATCTAGAGGAGGGTCTGCAGATTATTACTCTCTGTCTCCTATTACTAAGTAACTGGCTTAGTAATAGGAGACAGAGAGTAATAGTGGAAGGGTGTTTTTCTAGCTGGAGGTCGGTACTGGGACCGTTTCTATTTGTAATATATATAAGTGACTTGGAAGAGGGAGTAAGTGGAGTGATTAGCAAGTTTGCAGACGATACAAAGACGCCTGGACTTGCGGATAGTGAGGAGCATTGTCAGGCGATGCAGCAGGACATAGATAGGCTGGTAGCTTGGGCAGATAGATGGCAGATGGAATTCAATCCTGATAAATGTGAGGTGATGCATTTCTGGAGAAAGAATGTAGGGGGGAGGTATATGATAAAGGGTAGACCTATTAAGAGTATAGAAACGCAGAGGGACCTGGGGGTGCAGGTGAACAAGTCTCTGAAGGTGGCAGAGCAAGTGGAGAAGGTTGTGAAGAAAGCATATAGTATGCTAGCCTTTATAGGAAGGGTATAGAGTACAAGAGCTGGCCTTTAATGTTGCAGTTGTATAAAACGTTGGTTAGACCTCATTTGGAATACTGCGTCCAGTTCTGGTCGCCCTACTACCAGAAGGACGTGGAGACTCTGGAGAGAGTGCAGAGGAGGTTTACCAGGATGCTGCCTGGTATGAAGGTCTGAGTTACGAGGAGAGATTAGGCAAATTGAGGCTGTTTTCCTTAGAAAGACGTAGACTTAGAGGAGATCTGATAGAGGTGTACAAGATTTTGAAGGGGATAGATAGAGTAAACAGGGTTAAGCTTTTTCCTAGGATGGATTCAAATAGCACGAGGGGTCACGGGCTTAGGGTGAGGGGGGTAAGGTATAATTTGGATGCTAGAGGGAGTTTTTTCACACAGAGGGTGGTGGGGGTATGGAATGCGCTGCCAAGTAAAGTGGTGGAGGCAGGTACTCTGAGTTATTTAAGAAATACTTAGATGGGCACATGAACAGAATGGGAATGGAGGGGTATAGAAAACTGATTTAAAATAGGGATCATGAGCCTTGGAGTCCCTGGGAAGTGTGTAAATAGATGATGATATTGATATACTTGTTTTTATCCTACAGATGCTTTGGTCCACCTTGTTGTCTAACGAGGGGCATACACGCGATGGGTCGTGAGAGGGCTGCTCTTGGATTTTTTTCAAGAGTATCCTAGTGTATGCTTGACCTGGACCCAACACACCCCAGACATTCTCTCTTCCACCTTCTTCCGTTGGGAAAAAGATATAAAGGTCTGAGGTCACGTACCAACCGACTCAAGAACAGCTCCTTCCCTGCTGCTGTCACAGTTTTGAATGGCCTTACCTTATATGAAGTTGACCTTTCTCTACACCCTGGCTATGACTGTAACACTACATTCTGCACTCTCCTTTCCTTTTCTGTGTATGCTATGCGTTTCTGTATAGAACGCAAGAAACAATACTTTTCACTTTGTCACAATACATGTGACAATAATAAATCAAATCAAATCAAAAAAGCTAACACAATGCACATAATTAGCTAAAAACAAATGGGCTAAACCTTATTTCATTATTGACAAGTTACTGACAACTATTTTTCAACAATTGGCTAAAATGGCTTTCAAAAATTTAAGATATATGGAAGAGGAGTACAGTGGTTTGCACTAGAGGATTTTCACAGTAACTTCATTGCAGTGTTAATGCAAGCCTACTTGTGACAGTAATAAATAAACTTGAAAAAAAATTCCAAGGGTCATCTAGACTTGAAATGTTGGCTTTATTCTCTCCTCACAGATGCTGTCAGACCTGCTGAAATGTTCCAGCTTTTTATTTTTGTTGTCGAATTGCTTGAACGATGTTGATTTTAATTGTTTTGCTGCAGTAAAAGTTTTAAATTTAAACCCAGTCCATCAGTTTTCTTTTGATTGGTGTCAAGGGGATATTTATCTCTTAAAAATTACTGCAACATGTCACTGCTTGTCGCTCCAGCCCCCACCCAAGCTGACCTTCCCTTCTGCCTTGTGTCCATCTACTCCTGTGTGATCTGAGTTCCAATATCGGCTACACTGTAGTCTTTCATCCTTTCGTTCAGTCTCTTTGTGGAATCCTGGCCAACCGCTTTATTTTTAGGGACTGACTTTGGTCAGTGTTAATTTAGTTAGAATCTTCTGATCTGTGCCCTGCCTGGTGACCCCATCCACTCACATGACTGGCATTGGCTTCCCAGCTGCAGAATACTTTGGGTCCCAGGGTTAACGTGAGGGGAATGTAGAAGTTACCCTTGTGTCCAACCCAGCCTGTATCTCCTTGACAGTGTTTGACAGGGCAGTATATAAGGACAATCATTTAAAATCAAAGGTGGTAGTTGTCCCAATCCCTATTACAAATCAGCTCCGGCCCAGATCAGACCCCACACTCAGATAAATAACGGACTTGTCTTTGGATAGTTGGAGGGTTAGAACGTGGAGGGACAACTGCTGTTTACAGGTGGAGGAAGGAACCTTTGGCAAGCAGATGTGTCTCTCCTTTGAGCACACGAGCAAGACAGCAGGAATCCATCCCATGTATTCTCTGCTCTAATCGTATTACTTATTGAAAATGGAAGGTTCCTGCAAATCGGAAAGTGAAAATTGCATTGTGGAGATATGAGCAGAGGATCAGTTTGACTGCATCCAGGGAGTTTTACTGCCTATTTATCCATGCTGCAGCTGAGTTTATGTATCCGAGGAAGTGTTTTCACACTAAGAGCTGGGAGCAGGAGTAGGCCATTCAGCCCATGAAGCCTGCTTCACTATTCAGTAAGGTCATGGTTGATTAGTTGCAGCCACTTTCCAGCCTCCAGGGAGGAGAGTTCCCCAGAATACCAACCCTCTGAGAGAAAAACAATCGCATCTCCATCTTCAATCGCAGTCTCACTCACAGGGAGGAAGCATCCTATACCCACCTTTCCAAAGATGTGCAGGTTAGGTTGATTGACTATGCTAAATTGCCCCTTAAGTGCCGGGGGATTAGCATGGTAAAAACATGGGGTTATGGGGATAAGGCCTGCTTAGGACTGTTGTCTGTGCAGGCTCGATGGGCTGAATGGCCTCCTGCTGCAATCTCTATTATATGATTCTTCAATAAGAATCTTCCAAATTCTAATGAGTACAGGCCCTACTGCCCAAACTGTTTGAAGACAATCCCTTATACCAAGAATCAGCAAAGTACAAGATCAACCTTCTCTGAGTTCCTTCCAAAATTACTTATATCCCTTGTGTATTCAGAACTCTGGTGTGTTGCCATTATTGTGATGCACATTTGTACCAAGATGTCCTTATTTTTATATTCCGCCCTTTTGCAATAAATGCTGATGTTCCATTTGCCATCTGAATGATTTACGTTGATATGCTGACTTTACATTAATTTTTTAATCATCTGCGGGACATGGGCGTTGCTGGCTGGCCAGCATTTACTGCCCATCCCTACTTGCTGGGGGCAGTTGAGAGTCAATCATGTTGTGTGGCTCTGGAGTCACATGTAGGCCAGACCAGGTAAGGATGACAGATTTCCTTTCTTAAAGGATAATAGTGAACCAAATGGTTTTTTTTCCGACAAAAGACAACGGTCATCAGTAGTTTCTTAATTCCAAATGGTTTTTTAACTGAATTCAGGTTCCACCATCTGCCATGGCAGGATTCGAACCCGGGTGCCTGAAACGTTTGCTAAATTTCTGGATTAATAGTCTAGCGATAATACCACTGGGCCATTGCCTCCCTGTAAATTTATGTGGAAAGAAACTCAGATCCCTCTGCTCTGCATACTTTGGCATTTTTATCCATTTAAATAATGATCTGCTTTTCGACTGAACAGCTTCCATTCCCCACATTGTATTCCATCTGCCAAATCTTTTGTCCACTCACTTAATCTCTATTCCTTTGCAGACTACCCTCCTCACACCTTGCTTTCTTTCCTAGGATCAGAAATTTGACTTCAATATAATCAGTTCCTCCAAGTCATTCATGTAGATTGTAATAGTTAAGGTTCCAATGCTGCCAGAGAGTTCATTTTCAATAATGTAACTTCCTGTGAGTGGCAATTAGGTTAGATTGTCACTCTGTGCTTGCCAGCATACATATCTTCAGTGCCTATGTTGTCCGACCTTCCTGACTCTGGCTGGGTCTTATCTGGGAACTACTGAGAGGCTAGAATTTGAGTCCCAGCATTCCCAATGTCCTCAGATTTTCTTGGATTTGATCCCAGCGTTCCCACTGTTTTTGGGTTTTCAGGAATGCAGCTTCCGTTAAGAGAAGAGGAAAATGGAGAACTTACCAAATCAGTGCAAATAGCTGGGGTTGAGAATGAACAGTAAGGGATTAGTAACAAGTCTGGTGTTGTGGCTAAAATCGTTGCTAAAATGATTCCTTACAAAAGGGATGTACCTATCCAAGAAGGATTCATGTACCTTACAGATAATTCGATCTTTTATTAACTAGGATTACAGATGTTATGTCACAAATGTTCAAGCAACAGAGTCAATATACAGACCAGAGGGGCAACAAAAGAAGACACACTGAGTATAGAATGGTCACAGCAGTAAGCAGTTATGTTCAGGTATAGCCTGGGATTATTGTACAATACTGCTGGTTAGTTTTTCCACCAAGATGGGGGGTCTGAACAGGCTGTTGCAGATGGGTCTCAATTTGTTCTGCTGTTCCTCTTCATACTCTGGATAATGGCCACAATTTGAATGATGTCTGTCCTTTGCCCCATCAGGAATGAATCCTAGAAATTCTGGAGAGGTGGAGACAGTACATGAGTCACTCAGCTTTAGCTGTTGTGGTGGGGTTGGTCTCACATGCAGCCTGTCGATGTTAGTGGCATGAAATTCTGACTGCCCATCCATCACCTGTTCGAGAGCCCGTGCACTCTTTAGAGCTCTCCTCATACTGTACCTGGCAGGCATGAAGCTTTTACTAAAGTTGCCACTCCGGAAGACCAATGGTCTCAAGGCCTCTCTCAGAAGTGGCCTGTGATTCTCGGGTTCCAGATCCACGTCAATCAGCTGGAAGATAGGCTTTAGTTGCTGCCTAGGGAGTTGTTTTGGCTTCAATCTCTGCACTGCGGTGACATTTCCAAACTCATCAAACGTTATGCTATTGTTTAATGGCCGTCGGCTCTTCTGAATTTTTAGAACATTCTGGAAATAGGAAGTCATCCTATAGACTTCACAGGGAGGCATAGGAGACTCTTCAGTACAGGGTTCCAAGGCTTCTTCTTGGACCAACTCCTTTTCTATCTTATCCAAAGACTTGGTAATGTTCTTCCTGTTGTCTGAATATCGAGTTCTCTGAAGGCACTTATACTTTCGTATTTTCTTTGCGACTATGGGTGGTGTTTGTGGTTTGTCTGGTTCATCAGTTTCAACAGCTTCGTCAACCTCCTCCTGATGTCAAAACACAAGGACAAAAGGATTATCAGTTGCTGGAGAAGAGAATTCCTTCCTCATATATTAATTATCTACACAATCCTGTGTCCAAATCTAGATACCATAGTTAGGAAGGATTTGAAGACTACAGTAGACATTTACTGGATGGCTTCCAGGGATGAGGAGTTACAGTTATGTGGGTAAACTGATGTGGCTCTCCCTTGAACGCAGAAAAATCATTAGAAATGATGGAGGTTTTTAATGCAGTGAAGGACATTGCGAAGGTAAGTGAGGAGGCATTTTCCAATTGCTAAAGGCTCACTAATGAGAGGACACTGATTGAAGATGACTGGCATGACGTGACACAAGGAGAAATCAGAGTGGTTAGGATTTGCAAATCACTCCTTGTTATGTGAGTGAAAACAGATCGACTCCAAAAAGGAAATGAGATAAAATGGGCAGGAATCTCAGGAAAGAGTGGGAGTGGCATTAACTGGATCACTCCTGGGAAGAAGCAGACTAGCCCTGGTCTTCCCCCTTCAGATTTCATTAGAACATAAAAAAATAAGCCAATCAGCCCCTCAAGTCTTTCCCATCATCCAACAAGGTCATAGCTGATCCTTGCCCCATCTCCACTTTCTTGTCTGATTCCCACATCCCTTCACTTCCTTAACATTTCAAAAATCTACTAATCACAATCTTGAGTATATTCAACATTTGGACTGAAGAATTCCAAATATTATAGTCTGATTTCTTCTTCTCAGGCAATGTCTTCCAGCTCTGGGCTCATCAGCCAAGAGAAACAGCCTCTGAGCATCTACCCTTTGAAGCCCTCTCAAAATCTTATGTTTCCATTGTCCTGGAGAGTCCAGAGAGCTTACCTCTCTCAAAGGACAACCCACTCACCTCAGGAAATAGATCAATTCAATGAATCTTTGTTGTAGCTTCTCTAAAGCAAGTTCAACCTTCCTTCAACAGGGGGACCAAAACATACTCGAGTTGTAGTCTCACCAAAACAGCAAGATTTCCTTACTGTTCTAACCCTCTTACATTAAAGGCCAAATGCCATTAGTGTTCCTAATTGCTTGTTGTACCTGCACGTTAACTTTCTATGTTTCTTGTACAAATCCTTCTGAACACTAATATTTAATTTTGCACCATTCTAAAAATGTTGTCTTTCTTTTCTTCCTGCAAAATTGAATTTCCACACATAATCTGTTATCTTTTGCCCACTCATTTAACCACATTTATAAGAACATAGAAAGATGGAAGATAGAAGGCTGAGGGTAGCAGTGGAAGGGAGAGTTTCTGAATAGAGGGCTGTGACAAGTGGTGTTCCTCAGGAATCAGTGCTGGGACCTTTGCTGTTTGTAATATATATAAATGATTTGGAGAAAAATGTAACTGGTTTGACTAGTAAGTTTAGAATGACACAAAGGTTGGTGGATTTGTGGATTGTGATGAGGAACACAATACAGCAGGGTATAGATCAGTTGGAGACTTGGGTGGAGAGATGGCAGATGAAGTTTAATCCTGACAAATGTGAGATAATGAATTTTGGAAGGTCTAATACAGATAGAAAATATACAGTAAATGGCAGAACTCTTAAGAGTATTGATAGGCAAAGAGATCTGGGTGTACAGGTACACACAGGTCACTAAAAGTGGCAACGCAGATACAGAAGATGGTAAAGAAGGCATACAGCATACTTCATCGACTGGGGCATTGAGTTTAAGGCAAGTCATGTTGTAGCTTTATAGAACTTTAGTTAGGCCGCACTTGGGATATACTGTTCAATTCTGGTTGCCGCACTACCAGAAGGATGCAGAGGCTTTGGACAGGCTACAGAAAAGATTTACCAGGATGTTGTCTGATATGGAAAGCATTAGTTATGAGGAGAGGTTGGAGAAACTTGGTTTGTTCTCATTAGAATGACAGAAGGTTGAGGGGGTGACCTGATAAAAATCTATAAGATTATGGGGGCATGGACAGAGTGGATAGTCAGAAGCTTTTCCCAGGTGGAAGAGTCAATTACTGGGAGGTATGAGGAGTAAGGTTTAAAGGAGTTGTACGAGACAAGTTTTTTTAACACAGAGGATGGTGAGTGCTTGGAACTTGCTGCTGGGGGAAGTGCTGGAAGCAGATAAAACATTGACTTTTAAGGGATGCTTTGACAAATATATGAATTGGATGGGAATACACGGATATGGTCCCCAAAAAGGTAGTAGGTTTCAGTTCAGTCAGGCAGCATGGTCGGTGCAGGCTTGGAGGGTCGAAGAGCCTAAATCTGCTTCTACTCTCTGTGTTATTAATTATTGTCACAAGTGGGCTTATATTAATGAAGTTATTGTGAAAATCCCCAATTTCTACACTCCAGATACCGAGGAAGAATTTAGCGTGCTCAATGCACCTAATCAGCATGACTTTCAGACTATGGGATGAAACCCATGCAGACACAGGGAGAACATGCAGACTTTCCACAGTGATCCAAGCTGAAAATCAAACCCACGTCCCTGGTGCTGTAAGGCAGCAGTGATAACCACTGTACCATTGTGTGGACACGTTACCATCAACAAAACAAGGCAGAAACAGGCAGTCTCTCTCCCCACTAACATAACAAAGATAGCCATTGAAATTCATTATACCGGTAAGGAAGTTATAGCCATGAATAGAAGATAGAAAACGGAAGGTAGCAATGGAAGGGAGAGTTTCTGAATGGAGGGCTGTGACAGTCCGAAAGTGAACAATGGATTTTGACCAGAGACATAGAAACAAATGTTACCCTGAAATCAATGGGCAACCCCACAGGATTTCTCTTTTGGCCTTTGGAAAGTCTTAACATTATATTCCTGGACTCCCAATTCTGCTGTTAAGCATTCAGCCTGTCAACAATAAAGCTGAACCCAGTCTGATAATAAAGTCTGTCTCAAGTTTAAACTTCCTTGAAGCCTGTAAGATTCCTGCCCTTGCCTGTAGAGTGGACCACGTATCTGTAAACCAATATCAACTTACAACACCGTCACCAAGGAAGGAATTCTATAACTCATGCTTTCAGCTAGCTGAACCCAATGAACTAATTCCTACTTGGAGTGTAATATTCATGTGATTTAATAGAATTCAAAGTGCTGTATGGCTGATCTGAACTAGTGCAAAACTAGTGCATGAGAATGTTGGGCTGAGTGTCTTGGCATCATAACAATATCGTATCATTTCATGGTCAACGGGCACATGCAGAAATCAGACGCACAGTCACCAACAACTAAAGTTCCAATTGAATCCCAATCGACTGGGATTTTTAATGGCCCATGTACTGCTATGTTTGGCACATGGGACAATCATTCTTCGTGCTTTGGCATGTTTATGACTCAGGACGGGATGAAATGTCCAGAACATGTTTCAAGGTTGAAGAGTTTGGTATTGCCATCAGTTTGTAGTCACATTAGACACAGATTGTGGCGTTTCTTGCCTGGAAATATCCTTTGATATCAGCTCTCAGGGAGTTTGTTTCAAACCGCCCTCCCACACCCACACTGGTCCCGGCTGCACAATCTCCAGCTTCCTTCAATACAGAGTGGCTCACACTGGCTGCCAGTTCATTGGTTAGTCACAGTGTAAACCCCTGTTGGAAGCCAATTGAAAATTCAGACCCATATAACTTGTTTCTTTTTGTTTTAATTCATCCCCAACTGTACAACTCTTTTCCTGATGCAGCATGCGTGTGGCATGAACCTATGAATAAATAATACTTTTGATTTCATCTGACAGACAATTTGCTGCGAGTCACTTTTGGGGTTGGGGAAACAAGCCTCAGTCAATTTCAACTCTTAAAAACTTCTTATGGAGAGATGCTGAGAAAATAAAGGAATTCAATTTGCCTCTCTCCCCTCTCTGTAACAGCAACTCAGCTAGAAAGCCATCCCAAGGGAACTATCCCCTCTTTACCCAGTACTGCAATTGGTTCTTGATGAGTCAAAGCTCTCTGACTCTCTGGTCAATTTACATTTGACTCAGACAGCAATGCACAGAACCTCCCAGTCTGAATTGATAATAAACTTCATCTGGAATAACCAGTTCCTTAGCTCAAGAGTTTTATTTGGACTCTTTGTTACCTTTTCTGAACGTAGGTGGTAGCCCATTAACTCTCTGCACAGTGGAGACATGGCACGCACCCCTTGGTGTTGGGGCTGATCACTCCCACACACTGGTCTGGCTTTGGCCCCAGCAGTCTGGCCTTCATCCTCGCTTCCCAAACAAATGCCGTCTGCAGGAGCCTTCTTGAGAGTTTCCTAATGAAAACATTTGATTGTTAAAATAATTTCAGTTTCAAATCCCATCTGGTCATGCAAATGTCATTGGTAACCATTATACTTCCACAGTTAGATGATCAGAGATTCAAACCTCACATTACAAATGTAAGCACATGCCAACATGCTCACTGCCAGCGCTGAGGGAGTGCCGCACTGTCAGAGGGTCAGTGCTGAGGGAGTGCTGCACTGTCAGAGGGTCAGTGCTGAGGGAGTGCCGCACTGTCAGAGGGTCAGTGCTGAGGCAGTGCCGCACTGTCAGAGGGTCAGTGCTGAGGGAGTGCCGCACTGTCAGAGGGTCAGTGCTGAGGGAGCGCCGCACTGTCAGAGGGTCAGTGCTGAGGGAGTGCCACACTGTCAGAGGGTCAGTGCTGAGGGAGTGCTGCACTGTCAGAGGGTCAGTGCTGAGGGAGCAACGCACAGAGGGTCAGTGCTGAGGGAGCACAGCACGATCAGAGGGTCAGTGCTGAGGGAGCACAGCACGATCAGAGGGTCGGTTCCAAGGGAGTGCTGCACTGTCAGAGGGTCAGTGCTGAGGGAGTGCTGCACTGTCAGAGGGTCAGTGCTGAGGGAGCACAGCACGATCAGAAGGTCGGTTCCAAGGGAGTGCCGCACTGTCAGTGGGTCAGTGCTGAGGGAGTGTTGCACTGTCAGAGGGTCAGTGCTGAGGAGTGCCGCACCATCAGAGAGTCAATACTGAGGGAGTGCCGCACCATCAGAGAGTCAGTACTGAGGGAGTGCCGCCACTGTTCAGAGGGTCAGTACTAAGAGAGTGCCGCACTGTTCAGAGGGTCAGTGCTGAGGGAGTACTGCAATGTCAGAGGGTCAGTGCTGAGGGAGTACTGCAATGTCAGAGGGTCAGTGCTGAGGGAGTGCTGCACTGTCAGAGGCTCCGTGCTGAGGGAGTGCCGCACTGTCAGAGGCTTCGTGCTGAGGGAGTGCTGCACTGTCAGAGGCTCCGTGCTGAGGGAGTGCTGCACTGTCAGAAGCTCCGTGCTGAGGGAGTGCTGCACTGTTGGATGAGATGTTTAATTGAGGCATCTTGTGCTCTCTCAGGCAAATGTTGAAAATTCCAGGTCACTGCTGAAAAGATTAGTGGAGTTGATCTATCCAAAAATAATATCCATTACGGAATTTCTGATATGAAAATATAGACTTATAAAGCAGTCACTGTCACCAAATTGAGAGCAACGTGTCAGTGATGGCTGTTGTGGGACATTGTTGGGGGGATATCGTGTTTCTGAGGGTGAAGAGTGTGGAGGTAGAGTACAGGTCCATTAGAATGGAGGGATGGAGGAGATCTGGGTGGGCTATGTGATCCTCATATGGGAGGATGCAGGGTTTTACTGAGAATTGGAGCCATGGATTCCCGGTGCTGGGGGGCAGGCATTTGGCGTTACCAAGCATAGAGCCTGGGGGTAGGGTGGGGGAGTCACTAAGAGTGGGTTGGTATTGCTGAGGTTTGGTTTGGAACTGCTGAGAGTGATATTCAGGTGTTGAGTGAGGATTCGGTGCTGGAAGGTCTCTCTGGATGTCTCAGTCAGCAAGCTGTGTCACCAGAAAAGTCCCATTTTACAATGATTTGGGATGCCAAAGATCAGCAAGCACGTGCTTGCAGGACAGGAGGTGGAAGAGCTGGGCAAGAGCAGCCTGGCTCATGGGGCATTTTAAAGAATCTTTAAACATACAATTCCTTTAAAAATCCATGACAATTAAATGTTCTGCAAGGTGAGCAACGTGTGAGTGTGTGCACAGCCATTCCCCAGCCACCAATTTCCAAATTGGCTGAGGGAAGTTGGAGCTCAGGTATTGGAGAGAGCCACAGCAGTGAAAGAAGGAAATTCTGCAGCTGGAAGCTGGAACCAGATCAGTGATGGTGTCAATCCAAACTGGCCCTCTGCACAACCTCAAACCAGATCTGTGATGGTGCCCGTCCAAACTGGCCTTTTGCACAACTTTCATCATTCTGCCATTGACTCAACCCAGGGGGACATTCTTAAGTCGTTCTCTGGATATGGATGTTGTTCCAATGTAGAAATGCCAGCATTGGACTGGGGTAAACACAATAAGAAGTCTCACAACACCAAGTTAGAGTCCAATCTGGATGTTGTTGACATGGCTGCTGTCCCCATGTGGCCTTGGATACAAGGGAGTGTCCCAGCTCAATCACATCCAGAGAGTTAGGATTCAACAGCTTTATTGTGGGACTGGAATCAGACACAACAAATCCTGGCCAGATTTCAGGCACATTTGCCTTCCGAACGAACTTTAATGAGCCAACCCAGTGGTTCCATCTTATTTGCTGATAATCTCTGGATTATGAGGTCAGTCACATTCCTATTACAGATCTGTTATCAAGCAGCAATACCTGTTTCCCCGGGGATGGTGTTGATAGATTCCTTGTCGAAGGAACGGAGCCCTGGGACCAGCTGTCAGTAATGCAGGCAATAGGTTCCTTATCTTCCTGCCAGGTTGGGTCCAAACAAACATTCTTCTCTCCGGAGTCTTGCGTCAGGAACTGCCATTCAACAATCTGCAGGATGGCATCCTTGGCTTGAGAGATGGTGAATGGCAACAGCTGAGAAAGAGACATGCCAATGAAAGAGAAATGTTGCAGCGAACTTTCAGTGTAACTAACTATAATGTGAAGTTCTATCCGAATAGCAAAATATCACTGGAGTAAAAACACAGAGAATGCGCTCAGAGAGTCCTGCGCTCGCCGGGAACTTACCCAGAGAGTTCTGTGCTTGCCGGGAATGCGCCCAGAGAGTCCCGCGCTTGTTGGGATTGCGCCTAGACAGTCCCGCGCTCATCAGGATCGCGCTCAGAGAGTCCTGCGCTTGCCGGGAACGCACCCAGAGAGTCCTGCGTTCACTGGGAACGCACCCAGAGAGTCCCGCGCTCACCGGGAACGCGCTCAGAGAGTCCCATGCTCACCGGGAATGTGCTCAGAGATTCCCGTGCTTGCCGGGAACACGCCCAGAGAGTCCTGCACTCACCAGGAACGCGCTCAGAGAGTCCCACGCTCGCTGGGAACGCACCCAGAGAGTCCCGAGCTTGCCGGGAATGTGCCCAGAGAGTCCTGCGCTTGCTGGGAACGCGCCCAGAGAGTCCCATGCTTGCTGGGAACGCACCGAGAGAGTCCTGCGCTCACTGGGAACGCACTCAGAGAGTCCCGCGCTCACCTTGAAATGCGCCCAGAGAGTCTCGCGCTCATTGGGATCGCGCCTAGGGAGTCTCGCGCTCACCGGGAATGTACCCAGAAACTCCCGCACTCACCAGGAATGCACCCAGAGAATCCCACACTCGTTGGGAACGCGCTCAGAGTCCTACGCTCGCCGGAATCAGCCCAGAGAGTCCCATGCTCACCGGGAACACACCCAGAGAGTCTTGCGCTTGCTGGGAACGCACCCAGAGATTCCTGCGTTCACCAGGAACGTGCTCAAAGAGTCTCGCGCTCTCCGGGAACGCACCCAGAGAGTGCCGCGCTCACCGGGAACATGCTCAGAGAGTCCCGCGCTCACCGGGAACGCGCTCAGAGAGTCCCGCGCTCACTGGGAATGTGCTGAGAGAGTCCGCGCTCACCGGGAACGCACCTAGAGAGTCCGCCTCACCGGGAACGCGCTCAGAGAGTCCCAGCTCCGGGGGGGTCGTCACCGGGAACACGCTCAGAGAGTCCCATGCTCACTGGGAACATGCTCAGAGAGTCCCGCGCTCACCGGGAACACCCCAGAGAGTCCCGCGCTCACCAGGAATGCGCTCAGAGAGTCCCGCGCTCGCCGGGAATGTGCCCAGAGAGTCCTGCGCTTGCTGGGAACGTGCCCAGCGAGTCCCATGCTCGCTGGGAACACACCTAGAGAGTCCTGCGCTCACTGGGAACGCACTCAGAGAGTCCCGCGCTCACCGGAAATGCGCCCAGAGTCTCGCGCTCATTGGGATCGCGCTCGCCGGGAACCCACCCAGAAACTCCCGCACTCACCAGGAATGCGCCCAGAGAATTCCACACTCGTTGGGAACGCGCTCAGAGTCCTACGCTTGCTGGAATCGGCCCAGAGAGTCCCATGCTCACCGAGAACACACCCAGAGAGTCTCGCGCTTGCTGGGAACGCACCCAGAGATTCCTGCGCTCACCGGGAACGTGCTCAAAGAGTCTCGCGCTCTCCGGGAACGCACCCAGAGAGTCTCGCGCTCGCCGGGAATGCACCCAGAGATTCCCGCGCTAACCGGGAACGTGCTCAGAGTCCCGCACTCTCCGGGAATACACCCAGAGAGTCCCGCACTCTCCGGGAACACACCCAGAGAGTCCTGCGCTCGCCGGGAATGCACCCAGAGAGTCTCGCGCTCGCCGGGAACGCGCCCAGAGAGTCTTGCGCTCGCCGGGATCGCACCCAGAGAGTCTCGCGCTCGCCGGGAACGCACCCAGAGAGTCTCGCGCTCGCCGGGAACGCACCCAGAGAGTCCTGCACTCACCAGGAATGCGACCAGAGAGTCCCGCGCTCACCAATGAACGCAGAAACTGTCCATGGCCCTGGATAATGAAACAACTCTCAGTCGCTCCATGTCTCACTGTGTTGGTGACCTCGTGTCTGCCTTTACCTGCTTTTCAATGTAAACTCTGTAACAAGCATCCAGCGCTTTATTCACAATGTCATCGATGATGTCCCCAATATGCATCTCATTTTCCTCATTGGCCACCATCAACTGCCAGTCATTTTCTGTCAATCGACCTGGTACAATTTCTACCTGTGGGGTGCTCACTGGTGCTGGAATCGTCCGAGTTTTTTCAAGCCGAGACCTCTGTGCTGCAGAACGTGACATGTTCCCTGTCATCAACGGTCATAAATCAGAGAGATTAGATCTATAAACTTTTACGCATGCAACGCACAAGGACATATACATCACCCATCCCAAACTGCCCTGCGAAACATGGTGGTGAGCCATCTTCTTGAACTATCTTAATTCTATTTGTTTTAAGATAGCTATGGGGAATGATAGATCTGACAAAAAATTAAATATCTAAATTGGGGCAAGGCCAATTTTGATGGTATCAGGCTAAGACTTTCAAAAGTTAATTGGGGGAAGGTAAGGAGACGTCTGGTACATGGGAGGCTTTCAAAAATGGGTTCAGGGTAAACACATCCCAATTAGAGTGAAGGGCAAGGCTGCCAGAAGTAGGGAACCCTGGATGACTCAGGATATTGAGGCCCCAGTCAAGAAGAAAGGCACATGACATGTACAGGCAGCTGGGATCAAATGAATCTCCTGAAGAATATAGGGAGTGTAGGAGCAAAGTTAAGAAAGAAATCAGGAGGGCAAAGCGGAACATGAGATTGTTTTGGTAGATAAAAGCAAAGGAGAATCCAAAGAGCTTCTACAAACACATAAAGGGCAAAATAGTAACAAGGGAGAGAGTAGATCCACAAGAGATGAATGAGATCCTAAATGGATATTTCTCATCAGTATTTACTGTTGAGAAAAGGGAATTTGGGAAATAAACAGAGAGCAAGACTCTCTGGGTGCGTTCCCGGCGAGCGCGAGAACATAGAACATAGAACATAGAACAATACAGCACAGAACAGGCCCTTCGGCCTTCGATGTTGTGCCGACCAAAATAAAAAGCAATGCCCCTCCTAACTAAACCATTCCCGTCTCATCCATATACTTATCAACTAACCTCTTAAACGCCACCAAACTTGGCGCATCTACAACAGCTGCAGGCAGGGCATTCCACTCCCTAATCAATCTTTGAGTAAAGAACCTACCTCTGATATCCGTCCTATAACTCATACCCCTTAATTTAAATTTGTGTCCCCTCGTGCTAGCTTTCTCCATCCTAGGAAAAAGGCTATCACTGTCCACCCTATCCAAACCTCTAATCATCTTATATGCTTCAATAAGATCCCCCCTTAGCCGCCTCCTTTCTAACGAAAACAACCTCAAATCCTTCAACCTCTCTTCATAGGACCTGCCCGCCATACCAGGCAACATCCTAGTAAACCTCCTCTGTACCCTCTCCAATGCCTCCACATCTGTCTTATAATGTGGCGACCAGAACTGCACACAATACTCCAAGTGCGGCCGCACTAGAGTTTTGTACAGCTGCAACATGATGCTGCGGCTCCTAAATTCAATCCCCCTACCAATAAAAGCTAAGACTCCATAAGCCTTCTTAACAACTTTAGCCACTTGACTGCCTACTTTCAGGGATCTATTGACACATACACCAAGATCCTTCTGTTCCTCAACACTATTAAGAGCCCTACCATTAGCCCTATACTCTACACATTTATTGTTCCTGCCAAAGTGCATTACCTCACACTTTTCCACATAAAACTCCATTTGCCACCTCTCGGCCCAGCTCTGCAACTTGTCCAAGTCACTCTGTAAACTAAAACACCCCTCTTCACTATCTACCACTCCACCAACTTTAGTATCATCTGCAAATTTACTGATCCATCCCTCAATACCCTCATCCAGATCATTTATAAAAATTACAAACAGCAGGGGACCCAAAACAGACCCCTGAGGCACACCACTCGTCACCGAACTCCACGATGAATATCTCCCATCAACCACCACCCTCTGACTTCTATCTGCCAGCCAATTTCTAATCCAATTAGCTAAATCACCCTCTATTCCACACATCTGCATTTTCTGTAGAAGTCTTCCATGCGCCACCTTATCAAAAGCCTTACTAAAGTCCATATATACTACATCAACCGCCTTACCCCCATCCACCTCTCTGGTCACTTTCTCAAAAAACTCAATGAGGTTAGTAAGGCATGACCTACCCTACACAAAACCATGCTGACTATCCCCAATCAATTCATTTCTCTCTAAATAACTATAAATCCTATCCCTAATAATTCTCTCCAATACCTTGCCCACAACAGAAGTAAGACTCACTGGCCTATAATTCCCAGGAAGGTCTCTCTTCCACTTCTTAAACAATGGGACCACATTCGCCATCCTCCAGTCCTCCGGAACCACACCCGTAACCAACGAGGACCTGAAGATCAGAGCCAGAGGCTCTGCAATCTCCTCTCTTGCCTCCCCGAGAATCCTAGGGTAAACCCCGTCCGGCCCAGGGGACTTATCCAACTTCAAACCCTCAAGAATATCTAGCACATCCTCCCTATCTACTTCAATACTTTCCAGTTTGCAACCCTGTACCTCAGTGTTCTCCACAGCTACATTTACATCTCCCTGCGTGAATACCGAAGAGAAATATTTGTTCAGTGCCTCTCCAATCTCTTCAGGCTCCACGCACAACTTCCCACTGCTGTCTCTGATTGGCCCTAATCTTGCCCTAACCAATCTTCTATTCTTAACATATCTAAAGAAAGCTTTAGGATTCTCCTTGATCCTATCAGCCAAAGTCTTCTCGTGTCCCCTCTTAGCTCTCCTCAATTCACTCTTTAGCTCCCTCCTGGCTAATCTATAGCTATCCATTGCACTAACTGAGCCTTAAAGCCTCATCCTGACATAAGCCTCCTTTTACTTCTTAACCAGCAAATCAACTTTTTTCGTACACCAAGGCTCTCTTACTCGACCATTTCCTCCCTGCCTGACAGGGACATACTTATCAAGGACTCGCAGCAGCTGCTCCTTGAATAAGCACCACATTCCAGATGTTCCCAGTCCCTGTAGCTTCCTAGTCCAATCTATGCACCCTAATTCTCTCCTGATGGCCTCATAATTACCCTTCCCCCAGCTATAACTACTGCCCCCAGCTTCATGCCTATCCCTGTCCATCACTAAGGTGAACGTAACCGAAATGTGGTCACTATCACCAAAATGTTCACTAACTTCCAAGCCTAACACCTGGTCTGGCTCATTGCCCAGCACCAAATCCAATGCAGACTCTCTGGGTGCGTTCCCGGCGAGCGCAGGACTCTCTGGGTGTGTTCCCGGAGAGTGCGGGACTCTCTGGGTGTATTCCCGGAGAGTGCGGGACTCTCTGGGTGTATTCCCGGAGAGTGCGGGACTCTCTGGGTGTATTCCCGGAGAGTGCGGGACTCTGAGCACGTTCCCGGTTAGCGCGGGAATCTCTGGGTGCATTCCCGGCGAGCGCGAGACTCTCTGGGTGCGTTCCCGGAGAGCGCGAGACTCTTTGAGCACGTTCCCGGTGAGCGCAGGAATCTCTGGGTGCGTTCCCAGCAAGCGCGAGACTCTCTGGGTGTGTTCTCGGTGAGCATGGGACTCTCTGGGCCGATTCCAGCAAGCGTAGGACTCTGAGCGCGTTCCCAACGAGTGTGGAATTCTCTGGGCGCATTCCTGGTGAGTGCGGGAGTTTCTGGGTGGGTTCCCGGCGAGCGCGATCCCAATGAGCGCGAGACTCTGGGCGCATTTCCGGTGAGCGCGGGACTCTCTGAGTGCGTTCCCAGTGAGCGCAGGACTCTCTAGGTGTGTTCCCAGCGAGCATGGGACTCGCTGGGCACGTTCCCAGCAAGCGCAGGACTCTCTGGGGTCTTGAGGAGTATACATATTACAGAAAAGGAGGTGCTCGAAGTCTAAAAGCACACTAAGGTAGATAAATTCCCAAGACCTGATGATGTGTATCCCAGGATATTGTGGGAGGTTAGGGAGGAAATTGCAGGTCCCCTAGCGAGATATTTGAATCATCGATAGTCACAGATGAAATGCCTGAAGATAGGAGAATGGCAAATGTTGTGCCTTTGTTTAATAACAGGGAGGAGCAGGGAGAAGCTTGGGAACTACAGGCCAGTGAGCCTCACATCTGTGGTGAGTAATTATTGGAAGGCATTTAGAAATGCAAGGATTAGGGACAGTCAGCAAAGCTTTGTGAGTAGAAAAGGAGTATAAAAAATGCAAGAAGCTACTTAAGACGGAAATCAGGAGGTCTAAAAGAAAGCAAGAGGTTGCTTTGGCAGACAGAGTGAAGGAAAATCCAAAGAGCTTCTGTAAGTATGTTAGGAGCAAAAGGATGGACTCAAATAGCACGAGGGGTCACGGGCTTAGGGTAAGGGGGGGGGTAAGATATAATTTGGATGCTACAGGGAGTTTTTTCACACAGAGGGTGGTGGGGATATGGAATGTGCTGCCAAGTAAAGTGGTGGAGGCAGGTACTCTGGAGTTATTTAAGAAATACTTAGATAGGCACATGAACAGAATGGGAATGGAGGGGTATAGAAAACTGATTTAAAATAGGGATCATGAGCCTTGGGAGTCCCTGGGAAGTGTGTAAATAGATGATGATATTGATGTACTTGTTTTTATCCTCCAGGTGCTTTGGTCCACCTTGTTGTCTAACGAGGGACATACACGCGATGGGTTGTGAGAGGGCTGCTCTTGGATTTTTTATTCGAGAGTATCCTAGTGCTTCACGTCGTTAGTGTACGCTTGACCTGGACCATTTGATGGGCAACACGACAGCTCAGTGACTATCGCTGTGCTGTGCAGATACATGGATTTGGGCCTGTGTCTGTTGGAGTTTGCGCATTCTCCCCGTGCTTGCATGGGTTTTCTCCGGGTGTTCTGGTTTCCTCCCACATCCCAAAGATGTGCTCTTAGGCTAATTGGCAAAACAAATTCTCCCTAAATTGTCTCAAATTTGGTTTTTAATCCATAGATGTATAAACATGGACAGGGATCACGGGTAGAGATGGGAACATCGGGGTGGCAGCGCGGGCTCGTTGGGCCGAAGGGCCTGTTTCCCGTGCTGTTTTGTTCTTTGTTCTTTGATAGTGAGGGATAAAATTGGTCCTCTTGAAGACCAGAGTGGTAGACTGTGTATGGAACCAAAAGAGATGGGGGAGATAAAATGGTTTTTTGCATCTGTATTTACTGAGGAAACGGGCATGGAGTCTACAGAAATAGGGCAAACAGGTAGGAAGGTCACGGAACCTTTATAGATTAAAGAGGAGGAGGTGCTGGCTATCTTGAGGCAAATAAGGGTGGATAAATCCCCAGGACTGGACATGGACTTTGAGGAAGGCTAGTGTTGAACTTGCAGGGGCCCTGGCAGACATTTTTAAAATGTCAATATTCAGAAGGGAAGTGCCGGATGATTGGAGGGTGGGTCATGTTGTTCCGTTGTTTAAAAAAAGGTTTCAAAAGAAATCCGTGAAATTACAGGCCAGTAAGTTTGACCTTAGTGGTTGGCAAATTACTGGAAAGTATGATAAGAGATAGGATCTACAAATATTTGGATAGACAGGGACTTATTAGGAAGAGTCAACATGGTTTTGTCTGTGGTAGTCATGTTTGACCAATCTATTAGAATTTTTCGATGAGGTTACCAGGAAAATGGATGAAGAGAAGGCGGTGGATGTTGTCTACCTGGATTTCAGCAAGGCCTTTGACAAGGTTCCTCATGGGAGGTTAATTAGGAAGGCTCAGTCGCTAGGTATAGATGGGGAGGTTGTAAATTGGATTAGACACTGGCTCAATGGAAGAAGCCAGAGAGTGGTTGTGGAGGATTGCTTCTCTGAGTGGAGGCCTGTGACTAGTGGTGTGCTGCAATGATTGGTTTTTGGTCCATCGTTGTTTGTCATCTATATCAATGATCTGGATGATAATGTGGTAAATTGGATCAGCAAATTTGCTGATGATACAAAGATTGGAGGTGTAGTGGACAGTGAGGAAGGTTTTCAAAGCTTGTAGAGGGACTTGGGCTGAAAAATGGCAAATGGAAGTTAATGCAGACAAGTGTGAGCTATTGCGCTTTGGAAGGACAAACCAAAGTAGAATGTACAGGCTAAATGGTAGGACTCTAAAGAGTGCAGTTGAACAGAGGGATCTGGGAATACCAGGTACAGAATTCCCTAAAAGTGACATCATAGGTGGATAGAACATAGAACATATAGGATAGGATAGGATAGGATAGGATCGTAAAATGTGCTTTTGGTACATTAGCCTTTATAAATCAGAGTATAAAAGTTGGAGTGTTATGGTAAGGTTATATAATGCATTGGTGAGGTTGAATTTAGAGTATTGTGTATGATTTTGGTCACCTAGTTACAGGAAGGATGCAAATAAGGTTGAAAGAGTGCAGAGAAGGTTCACAAGGATGTTGCCAGAACTTGAGAAGCTGAGTCACAGACCGAGATTGAATAGGTTAGGACTTTATTCCCTGGAGCGTAGAAGAATGAGGGAAGATTTGATAGAGATGTATAAGATTTTGATTGGTATTTATAGAGTGAATGCAAGCAAGCTTTTTCCACTGAGGCTAAGGGAGAAAAAAAAAACCAGAGGGCATGGGTTAAGGGTGAAAGGAGAAAAGCTTAAAGGGAATATTAGGGGTCGGGGGGGCTTCTTCACACATACTTCCCACTAAGTTCTGCCTGGTTCAATCTACCACTAAGGTGGGAGTGTGGAATGAGCTGCCGGATAAAGTGGTAAATGTGGGGTCACTTTTAACATTTAAGAAAAACTTGGATGGGTTCATGGATGAGAGGGTTATGGAGGGATATGGTTCAAGTGCAGGTCAGTGGGACAAGGCAAAAAATGGCTCGGCACAGACAAGAAGGGCCAAAAGGCCTGTTTCTGAGCTGTAATTTTCTATGGTTCTAAAACCATGACTCACAAATTTGAAGGTGTAACCAAGAAGATAGATGAGGGCAGTGCAGTAGATGTCGTCCACATGGACTTTAGCAAGGCCTTTGACAAGTTACTGCATGTAGGTTGTTGCATAATGTTAAATCTCACGGGATCCAGGGTGAGGTTCTAAATGGATACAATGGACAGAAGCCAGAAGGTGATGGTAAAAAATTGTTTTTCAAATTGGAGGCCTGTGAACAGCGGTGTGCCTCAGGGATCAGTGCTGGGTCCATTGTTATTTGTGGTTTATATTAATGATTTGGATGAGAATATAGGAGGCATGGTTACTAAGTTTGCAGATGACACTAAGACTAGTGGCATAGTGGACAATGAAGAAAGTTACCTCCAATTGCAATGGAATCTTGATCAATTGGGCCAGTGGGCTGCCAAATGGCAGATAGAGTTTAATTTAGATAAATGCGAGGTGATGCATTTTGGTAGATTGAACCAGGCAGAACTTACTCAGTTAATGGTAGGGCATTGCAGAGAGTTACAGAACAAAGAGATCTAGGGGTACATGTTCATAGCTCCTTGAAAGTGGAGTCACTGGTGGACAGAGTGGTGAAAAAGGCATTCAGCATGCTTGGTTTCATCGGTCAGAACATTGAAGTTGTACAAGACATTGGTAAGGCCACACTAGGAATACTGTGTGCAATTCTGGTCACCCTATTATAGAAAGATTGCAGAAAAGATTTACTAGGATGCTACCAGGTCTTGATGGATTGAGTTATAAGGAGAGGCTGGATAGACTGGAACTTCTCTGGAACGTAGGGGGTTGAGAGGTGATCTTATTGAGGTCTATAAAATAATGAGGAGCACAAATCAACTAGATAGCCAATATCTTTTCTCAAAGGTAGGGGAATCTAAAACTAGACAGCATAGTTTTAAGGTGAGAGAGGAGAAATACTAAAGTGTCCAGAGGGGCAATTCTTTCACACAGAAGGTGGAGAGTGTCTAGAACCAGCTGCCAGAGGTAATAATAGAGGTGGGTACAATTTTGTCTTTTAAAAAGCATTTAGATAATTACATGGGTATGATGGGTATAGAGGGGTATGTCCAAATGAAGGCAATTGGGATTAGCTTAGGAGTTTCTTAAAAAAAAAGGACAGCATGGTTGGGTCAAAGAGCCTGTTTCCATGCTGTGAACATCTATGGCTATTACTAGATTGTTGTCAGGACCCACAGCCTTTGCAGCATCCAGCCCCTTCAGTTGTTGTTGATGTATCTGGAGTGAATAGAGTTGGCTGGAGATTGGCATCTGTCAGAGTCAGAATTTTGGCATTGCAATGCATCATAGAACATAGAACACTACAGCGCAGAACAGGCCCTTCGGCCTTCGATGTTGCGCCGACCAATTAGGAAAAAGCAATGACCCTCTAACCTAAACCATTCCCTTTTCGTCCATAAACTTATCTACTAACCTCTTACACGCCACCAAACTTGGCGCATCTACAACTGACGCAGGCAGGGCATTCCATACCCTTACCACCCTCTGGGTAAAGAACCTACCTCTGACATCCGTCCTATAACCACCACCCCTTAATTTAAAGTTATGTCCCCTCGTGCTAGCTTTCTCCATCCTAGGAAAAAGGCTATCATTGACCACCCTATCTAAACCTCTAACACAAGTGGAAGATTACTTGGACACTTTAAGAGGCAATCACATCCCTGAAACTTGATGAAGTGTATCCCAGGACACAGAGGAAAGCTAGGGAAGAAATTACGGGTCCCTTAGCTGAGGTATTTGAAATATTGATAGTCACGGGTGAGGTGCCTGAAGATTGGAGAGTGGCAAATGTTGTGCCTTTGTTAAATAAGGGTTGCAGGGAAAAGCCTGGGAACTACAGACCAGTGAGTTTCACATCTGTGGTGGGTAAATTGTTGGAAAGTATTTAGAAATGCAAGGACTGATTAAGGACAGTTAGCAAAGCTTTGTGAGTAGAAACCATGTCTCACAAATTTGAGTTTCAAATCAAAATTCAAAATTTCATTCAAATCATTCATGCTGCCTTTTTTTAACCACTCAGCTAGTCTCAATTGCCTGCATTTGACCTATATCCCTCGATATCCATCTTACCCATGTAACTGTCTAAACGCTTTTAGACAGAGAGATCTGGGCATGTAGGTCCACAAATCCTTAAAAGTGGTAGCACAGGTGGAAAAGGTGGTGAAGAAAGTATATGGCATGCTTACATTTATCGGACACAGCATTGAGTATAAAAGTTGGCAAATTATATTACAGCTATATAAAACATTGGTTAGGCCACATTTGGAATAACATGTCCAATTCTGGTCACCACATTGCTAGAAAGATATAGCGTCTTTGGAGAGAGTACAGAAAAGGTTGACCAGGATATTGCCTGGTATGGAGGGTATTAGCTATGAGGAGAGATTGTTCTCCCTGGAAAAAAGGAGGCTGAGAGGCGACCTGATAGAAGTATATAAAATTATGAGTGTATGGATAGAGTGAAGAGTTGGAAGATTTTTCCCAGGGCAGAACTGACATTTACAAGGGGGCACAAGCTCAAGATAAGGGGGGAAGAGTTCAGTGGAGATATGGGGGAGAAATTTTTTACACAGAGGGTGGTGGGGCTGGAATGCACTGCCAAGTTAGGTGGTTGAGGCAAAAACATTAGTGATATTTAAGACTTATCTTGATAGACGTACAAACAGATGGGAATTGAGGGACATAAGTGGTTGGTCTAGATAGAACAATGTGATCAGCACAGGCTTGGAGGGTGGAAGGGCCTGTTCCTGTGTTATACTGTTCTTTGTTATGAAAATATATCCCAGTAAGGAGGAAAGATTCTAAGACAGGAATAAACCAGATGGCTAATCAAGGAAGTTAAGGCAAGTATTAAGTTGAAAGAAAAAGCATATAAGGAGGCAAACATCAGTGATAGCCCCAAAGACTGGGATAAATCCAGAATCCAACAAAAGAGATCTCAAAAGATTATAAAAATAAACTACCAAGGGCAAACTAGCGAGGAATATAAAAAACTGACAATGACAGCTTCTATGGATATATAAAAAGAAAGAGGTCAAAGTGACCATAGACCTCTCAGACAATGGGTCTAGTTATGGGGAAAAAGAAATTGTGCAGGACTAAAAACAGGTATTTTCATCATTCTTTATGGTGGAAGATACTTCTAACATCCCATTAATACAAAAGAATACAGTATTAAAGTACCATCACCATCATTGGAGAAGTTGTATTAGACAAAGTCATGGGGCTAAAGGCAGATAAGTCCCATAGCCCAGCTGGCATCTTAGAATCTTAAAAGTATCTGCAGAGACAGTGGATGCATTGTAATTTAACAAAAATCCTTGGAATCTGGCAAAGTATTGGAGGATGGGAAAATTGCTAATGTGACACTCCTATTCAAAAATGGAGGGATTCAAAAAGCAAGTAAGTATTAGCCTAACATCTATCGCTGGAAAAATTTCTGGAATCAATTATTAAAGATTTGGAAAATAATGTACTCAAGCAGAGTCAGCATGGCTTCATTAAAGGGAATTATGTTTGACTAACAAAATTTTCGAGGAAATCTCAACCAGAGTAAATTGTCCAGAGTTCATTGTTCCCTGGAGCAAATTGAGGGGAGGAGTGATTTGTGACTGGTGCAGTAAGATAAGCAATTTCATCCTATTTTTATCTTTTCGCAGATGTTTTTCTTTTTGCAAGTAGTTTAACGGGGTGAGCTGAGAGGGCGTGTGAGATACAAAAGGAAGGCTGCACTATACAGCGGACAGCATCGGGAGCGGGCAGTGGAGTGAGAGGGAGCAGAGTGAAGGCTGAAGGGGATTTGGCTCAATGGGCTTCAGCGAAAACAGGCAGAGGCAGGGCAGGTTATGTTTTTGGTTCTTCCAAAACTATAAAGGAAAGGGTAAGTATGAGTGAGAGGCCAGTTTGCTGCTTTCGATGTCAGATGTGGGAGTTCTTGCAGACATCTAGCCTCTCGGAAGTCCATAAGTGTGCTAGGTGCACAGGAACTGCAGCTCCTGAGGAACCGTAACAGGGAACTGGAGCTGCAGCTCGATGACCTTAGTTTAGTCAGGGAGAATGAGAAATTAATAGATAAAAGTTATAGATAGGAGGTCACACCAGGGCCTTGGGAGGAAGACACGTGGGTCACGGTTAGGAAGGGTAAAAATCAGAAGGGTGCTGTACAAGACAGTACCCCAGTGGCAGTTTCCCAAAATAGTAAGGGCTGGACAACAAATGGGAGAGGGGAGGGGAGTGAGAAATCAGTGGAGGGATACTCTGTGCTTGTCCCCCTCCAAAATAGGTACATCGTTTTGGATACAGGGGTAAGTCACAATGACAAGATCGCTGGCACGGAGTCAGATTCTGTGGCCCGGAAGAGAAAGAAGGGGATTAAGAGAGCAATAGTGGTGGAGAACGCGATGGTTAGAGGCACGGACAGGCGATTCTGCTGGCGCAAATGAGACTCCAGGATGGTAGTCTGTCTCCCTGGTGCCGTGATACTGGATGTCTCTGAGCGGATAGGAAGCATTCATTTGGAATACTGCGTCCAGTTCTGGTCACCTTACTGCCGGAAGGACATGGAGACTCTGGAGAGAGTGCAGAGGAGGTTTACCAGGATGCTGCCTGGTATGGAAGGTCTGATTTACGAGGAGAGATTAGGCAAATTGGCACTGTTTTCCTTAGAAAGACGTAGACTTGGAGGAGATCTAATAGAGGTGTACAAGATTTTGAAGGGGATAGATAGAGTAAACAAGGTTAAGCTTTTTCCTAGGATGGACTCAAATAGCACGAGGGGTCACGGGCTTAGGGTGAGAGGGGTAAGGTATAACTTGGATGCTAGAAGGAGTTTTTTCACACAGATGGTGGTGGGGTATGGAATGCGCTGCCAAGTAAAGTGGTGGAGGCAGGTATTCTGGAGTTTTTTAAGAAATACTTAGAACAAAACAAACAAAGAACAAAGAACAACACAGCACGGGAAACAGGCCTCGGCCCAACGAGCCCGCGCCGCCGTCCTAAGTCTTAATGACATATAGAGACCAATATAGGGACAATTTGTTACCCAATCAGCCTAAGAGCACATTTTGGGATGTGGGAGGAAACCAAAGATGGGCACATGAACAGAATGGGAATGGAGGGGTATAGAAAACTGATTTAAAATAGGGATCATGAGCCTTGGGAATCCCTGGGAAGTGTGTAAATAGATGATGATATTGATGTACTTGTTTTTATCCGCAGGTGCTTTGGTCCACCTTGTTGTCTAACGAGGGGCAACGGGTCGTGAGAGGACTGCTCTTGGATCTTTTTGCTAAAGGACTGGTGCAGGAGGAAGGGTTTCAAATTCGTGGATCATTGGGAAGTCTTCAAGAGAGGATGGCACCTCTACAAGGACGGGTTACACCTAAACTGGAGAGGCTCGAATATCCTGGCTGAGGGTTTTGCTAGAGTGTTTTGGGAAGGTTTTTGGGGTTGGGGATCAAAACAGTAGGTCAGTAAGTACAGAGGCTGGGGACGAGCTGGGGCCATGGCAAGGCTAGCTAAGAAGAAGAGCATTCTGGAGGAGGATGACCTAAGTGGGCTTGGAGGTCTGGAGTGCATCTGCTTCAATGCAAGGAGCTTTACAGGTAAGACAGACGAACTTAGGGCCTTAATGCTTATGCAAAATTTGGACGTGGTTGCGGTGATGGAGACTTGGTTAAAAGAAGGATAGGACTGGCAGCTGAATATTCTAGTGTATAAATGTTTTAGGCGAGACAGAGGAGGCTAAAAGAGGTAGGGGAGTAGCAATGTTAGTTAGAGAGCATATTACAGCATTGCAGAGGGTGGACAATTTAGAGGGGTCATGTAACAAGTCACTGTGGATGGAGCTCAGAAACAGGAAGGGCGCAGTCACTATGCTGGGGGCATACTACAGGCTACCCAACAGCCCACAGGAAGTGAAGGAACGCATACAAAAGGAGATTCTGGATAGGGGCAGAAAAAATAGGGTTGTTGTGCTGGGAGACTTTAATTTCCCTGGTATGGACTGGAAAGTGCTTAGGCCTGGGAGTCTGGATGGTGAAGAATTGTAAAATGTGCACAGGAAGGTTCTTTGGAGCAATATGTAGATAGCCCAACTAGAGAGTGGTGCTGTACTGGACCTAGTACTGGGTAATGAGCCTGGTCAGGTTGTCAAAGTTTCAGTAAGGGAACATGTGGCAAATAGTGACCACAATTCTGTTAACTGTAGGATAGTAATAGTCAAGGATGAGTATTGTCCTATTGGTAAGGTGCTGAATTGGGAGAAGAATAGAGATTGATAGCTGGATTAGGCAGGAATTGGTGGACGTTGATTGGGAGAGGTTGTTTGAGGGTAAATCCACATCTGATATGTGGGAGTCTTTTAAGCAGCAGTTGATGGGGCTGCAGAACAGGCATGTGCCTGTAAAAAGAAAGGATAGGAAAGGTAGGATTCGAGAGGCATGGATAACCAGGGAAAATGAGGATCTGATCAAAAAGAAAAGAGAAGTGTAATTAGGTCCAGGCAACTGAAAACAGATAGAGTTCTGGAGGAATACAGAGAAAGTAGGAAAGAAAGCAAACGGGAAGTTAGAAGGGCAAAAAGGGGTCATAAAATGTTCTTGGCAGAAAGGATTAGAAGAATCCTAAGACATTTTATTCATATGTTAGGAACAAAAGAGTCGTCAGGGAAATAATCAGACCTCTGAGGGACAAAGGAAGTAGGGGAGATCCTAAATGAATACTTTCAATCAGTATTCACAAAGGAGAGTGATGTGTTGACTGGGAGTGTCTCAGAGGGAAGTGTTGACCTGTTAGAGAAAATCTCCATTACAAGGGAGGAAGTGTTAGGTTTTTTAGGGAATGTTAAAACTGACAAATCCACACAGCCTAATGGCATCTATCCTAGACTGCGCAGGGAGACAAAAGATGAAATTGCTGATGGAAATCTTTGTCTCTTCATTGGACACAGGTGAGGTCCCTGAGGATTGGAGGATAGTGAATGTGGTACTGTTATTTAAGAAGGGTAGCAAGGATAACCCAGGTAATTATAGGCTGGTGAGCTTGATGTCCATGGTAGGGAAATTGTTGGAGAGGATTCTTGGAGATAGGATGTATGCGCATTTAGAACAGAATAATCTCATTACTGACAGACGGCGTGGTTTTGTAAGAGGAAGGTCATGCCTCACAAATTTGGTGGAGTTTTTTAAGGAGGTGACAAGAACGGTTGACAAGGGTAAAGCCGTGGATGTTGTCTTTGTGGATTTTAGTAAGACGTTTGACAAAGTCCCTCATGGCAGGTTGGCCACAGAAATCAGAGGGTAGCAGTGGAAGGGTCTTTTTCCAACTGGAGGTGTGTGACCAATGGTGTTCCGCAGGGCTCTGTACTGGGACCTCTGCTATTTGTGATATATATATAAATGATTTGGAAGAGACAGTAACAGATGTGATCAATAAGTTTGTGGATGACAAAAAGATGGCTGGACTTGCAAATATGGATGAACATCGTTGGAGAACACAGCAGAATATAGATAAGCTGGAAAATTGGGCAGAGAAATGGCAGATGGAATTTAATCCAGATAAATGCAAAGTGATGCATTTTGGTAGGACTAATATAGGGGAGAGCTATACAATAAATGGCAGAACCATCAAAAGTATAGACATACAGAGGGACTTGGGTGTGCAAGTCCATTGATCCTTGAAGGTGGCAGCACAGGTGGAGAAGGCATAATGGCAAGCTTGCCTTTATAGGACGGGATATAGAGTATAAAAATTGGTGTCTGATGTTACAGTGGTATAGAATATTGGTTAGGCCACAGCTGGGAGTACTGCATCCAGTTCTGGTAGCCTCACTACCAGAAGGACCTGGAAGCTTTAGACAGAGTTCAGAGAAGGTTTACCAGGATGTTGCCTGGTATGGAGGGCCTTAGCTATGAGGAGAAATTGGGTAAACTGGGGTTGTTCTCCCTGGAAAGACAGAGAATGAGGGGAGACCTAATCGAGGTGTATAAAATTATGGATAGGATGAACAATGAGAAGATTTTTCCCAGATCGGAGATGACAAACACGAGGGGTCATAGGTTCAAGGTAAGGGGCGGGGAGAGGTATAACCCAGATATCAGAGGGACATATTTTATACAGAGGGTGGTGGGGGCCTGGAATGCACTGCCAAGCAGGGTGGTGGAGGGGGAATGCTAGGATTGTTTAAGACTTATCTGGATAGTCACATGAGCAGACTGGGAAGAGGGATACAGAACAATGGCCTAGTTGGACCAATGAGCGGCACAGGCTTGGAGGGCCGAAGGGCCTGTTTCCTGTGCTGTATTGTTCTTTGTTCTAAAATAGAGGAATAAGAACGTGTTCCAGAAGACATTCTGCAAAGTATCTCATAAAAGGTTAACTCATAAGAGCCCAGAGTGTTGGAGGTAGTATTTTGGCAAGGATAGAGAACTGGGCAGACAACAGTGAGTGGGGATCTGTAACCAATGAGGTTCCACAAGGATCAATGCTGGGACCGCAACTGTTTATAATTTTTAATTATTCATCTGTAGGCCATGGGCCTTGATGGCTGGCCAGCATTTATTGCGCTTCCCTAGTTGCCCTTGGAAGGCAGTTGAAAGTCAATCATATTGCTGTGACTCCGAAATACGTATCTCTATATATTTCACTATCTCTTTGTATCTCTTACCCTCTATCTGGGTCTCTATCTCTGTCTATCATTATATATCTCTGTATATTTCATTATCTCTCTATATATCTCTTATCCTCAATTTGGGTCTCTATCTCTCTATCTATCACTATATATCTCTAGATATTTCACTGTCGGTCCCTGTAATCTAACCTTCTATGGGATCTCTATCTCTCTATCACTATACATCCCTACATATTTCACTATTTCTCTCTATACCTATTACCCTCTATATGGGTCTCTTTCTCTCTCCTTATCACTATGTATCTGTATATATTTCACTATCTCACTCAGCATCTCTTACCCTCTATCTGGGTCTCTGTCTCTCTTCTATCACTATATAAGCTCTATATATTTCACTATCTCACTGTCTATCTCCTTACCCTCTGTCTGGGTCACTATACATCCCGACATATTTCACTCTTTCTCTCTATACCTCTTACCCTTTTTTCAGGTCTCTTTCTTTCTCTCTATCACTATATATTGTATATATTTCACTATCTCTCTGCATCTCTTACCCTTTATCTGGGTCTCTACCTCTCTGTTTATCACTATATATCTCTACATATTTCACTATTACTCTCTGTATCTTTTATCCTCTATCTGAGTCGCTATCTCTCTGTCTCGCATTATATATCTCTCTCTATATATCTTTTACCCTCTCTCTGAGTCTCTATCTCTCTGTCTGTCACTAAAACTCTCTATATATATCACACTATCTCCCTCTATATCTCCTATCCTTGATCTGGTTCTCCATCTCCATTGGGGCAGCACAGTAGCTAGCACTGCTGCTTCACCATGCTTAAATTGCCCATTAGTGTCCTGAAATGTTTAGGTTAGAGGGACTAGTGGGTAACATGTGTAGAGATATGGGGGTAGGGCCTGGGTGAGATTGTGGTCAGTGCAGACTCGATAGGCCGAAGGGCCTCTTTCTCCACTGTAGGGATTCTATGATCTTTCTCTATATCACTCAAAGTATCTCACTATCTGTATAGATTTATGTATTTATTTTATCTATTTTCAAATACAAATACATATATATATCTATATTGATATAAATTGACATACCTATCCCTACCTTTATTCATTCTCTCTGGTTATATTTATATTAATAGATTTCTAACTCTGTCCCTATTCATAGAACATAGAACATTACAGCGCAGTACAGGCCCTTCGGCCCTCGATGTTGCGCCGGCCAGTGGACCCTCTAACCTAAACTATTCCAATATAATCCATATGCCTATCCACCAAACATTTGAATGCCCCCAAAGTAGGCGAGTCCACAACTGCTGCAGGCAGGGCATTCCACGCCCTCACCACCCTCTGTGTAAAGAACCTGCCTCTGACATCCGTCCTATAACTACCACCTCTTAATTTAAAGTTACGTCCCCTCGTGTTGGTCATCCCCATCCGAGGAAAAAGGCTCTCACTATCCACCCTATCCAGTCCTTTGATCATCTTATACGCCTCAATTAGGTCACCGAGTAACCTTCTTCTCTCTAATGAAAATAACCTCAGGTCCCTCAGCCTTTCCTCATAAGGCCTTCCCACCATACCAGGCAAAATCCTGGTAAACCTCCTCTGCACCCTTTCCAATGCTTCCACATCTTTCTTATAATGCGGCGACCAGAACTGTACGCAATACTCCAAGTGCGGCCGCACCAGAGTTTTGTACAGTTGTAACATAACCTCACGGCTCCTAAATTCAATCCCTCTACCAATAAAAGCTAACACACCGTACGCCTTCTTAACAACTTTATCAACCTGGGTGCCAACTTTCAAAGAGCTATGTACTTGTACACCAAGATCCCTCTGCTCGACAATACTATTAAGGGTCCTTCCGTTAGCCCTATATTTCATATGCCTGTTATTCCTACCAAAGTGAATCACCTCACACTTATCCGTATTGAGTTCCATTTGCCACCTCACGGCCCAGCTCTGCAACCTATCTATGTCCCTCTGCAAACTGTAAAATCCATCCTCGCTGTCTACAACTCCCCCCACTTTGGTATCGTCAGCAAATTTACTAATCCAACCCTCTACACCCTCATCTAGGTCATTATAAAAATGACAAACAGCAGTGGCCCTAAAACAGATCCTTGAGGTACACCACTTGTAACTGCACTCCAGGTTGAATATTTCCCATCAACCACCACCCTCTGTCTTCTATCAGCTAGCCAATTCCTAATCCAAACTGCTAAATCACCTTCAATCCCATGCATCTGCACTTTCTGCAGTAGCATACCATGGGGAACCTTATCAAACGCTTTGCTAAAATCCATATACACTACATCAATTGCCTTACCCTTATCTACCTCTTTGGTCACCTCCTCAAAAAACTCAATAAGGTTTGTGAGGCATGACCTACCCTTCACAAAACCGTGCTGACTATCCCTAATCAATTTATTTCTCTCCAGATGCTTATAAATCCTATCCCTTATAATTCTTTCCAAGATTTTGCCCACAACAGAAGTCAGGCTCACCGGTCTATAATTTCCAGGATGGTCCCTACTCCCCTTTTTGAACAAAGGGACAACCTTTGCCATCCTCCAGTCTTCCGGCACTATGCCTGTAGCCAATGACGACATGAAGATCAAAGCCAAAGACTCTGCAATCTCCTCTCTAGCCTCCCAGAGAATCCTAGGGTAAATCTCATCTGGCCCAGGGGACTTATCAATTTTCATACCCTCGAGATTCGCTAACACTTCCTCCTTATGAACCTCAATCCTGCCCAGTCTACAACCTGGTATCGCAGTATTCTCCCTGACAACATTGTCCTTCTCCTGCGTGAATACTGACGAAAAATACTCACTCAGTGTCTCTCCTATCTCCTCCTATTCAATCTGGTTATATTTATATATTTCTAACTCTCTCTACTCTCTCTCTCTGGTTATATTTATATATTTCTAACTCTTTCTATTCACTCTCTCCGGTTATATTTAAATTTATATATTTCTAACTCTCTATTCACTCTCTCCGGTTATATTTAAATTTATATATTTCTAACTCTCTCCGGTTATATTTATATTTATATATTTCTAACTCTCTCCGGTTATATTTATATTTATATATTTCTAACTCTCTCCGGTTATATTTATATTTATATATTTCTAACTCTCTCCGGTTATATTTATATTTATATATTTCTAACTCTCTCCGGTTATATTTATATATTTCTAACTCTCTCCGGTTATATTTATATTTATATATTTCTAACTCTCTCCGGTTATATTTATATTTATATATTTCTAACTCTCTCCGGTTATATTTAAATTTATATATTTCTACTCTCTTACTCTCTCCGGTTATTTAAATTTATATTTTCTAACTCTCTGGTTATATTTATTTTATATATTTCTAACTCTCTCCGGTTATATTTATATTTATATATTTCTAACTCTCTCCGGTTATATTTATATATTTCTAACTCTCTCCGGTTATATTTATATATTTCTAACTCTCTCCGGTTATATTTATATTTATATATTTCTAACTCTCTCCGGTTATATTTATATTTATATATTTCTAACTCTCTCCGGTTATATTTATATTTATATATTTCTAACTCTCTCCGGTTATATTTATATTTATATATTTCTAACTCTCTCCGGTTATATTTAATTTATATATTTCTAACTCTCTTTTCCGGTTATATTTATATTTATATATTTCTAACTCTCTCCGGTTATATTTATATTTATATATTTCTAACTCTCTCCGGTTATATTTATATTTATATATTTCTAACTCTCTCCGGTTATATTTATATATTTCTAACTCTCTCCGGTTATATTTATATTTATATATTTCTAACTCTCTCCGGTTATATTTATATTTATATATTTCTAACTCTCTCCGGTTATATTTATATTTATATATTTCTAACTCTCTCCGGTTATATTTATATTTATATATTTCTAACTCTCTCCGGTTATATTTATATTTATATATTTCTAACTCTCTCCGGTTATATTTATATTTATATATTTCTAACTCTCTCCGGTTATATTTATATTTTTTTTGGTTTTTTATATATTTCTAACTCTTGGTTTTTTTTTTATATATTTCTAACTCTCTCCGGTTATATTTATATTTATATATTTCTAACTCTCTCCGGTTATATTTATATTTTTATTTCTAACTCTCTCCGGTTATATTTATATATTTCTAACTCTCTCCGGTTATATTTATATTTATATATTTCTAACTCTCTCCGGTTATATTTATATTTATATATTTCTAACTCTCTCCGGTTATATTTATATTTATATATTTCTAACTCTGGATCTTACCCTCTCTCCGGGTGTTGCTGCTCCGGGACTCTCTCCGTTCCCCAGCAACAGGCTCCGCCTCCCCGCTCCCGTCGCCATGGTTACCGCGGCCTAGCGCCCGGCGCAGCCTGACTAACAGAGAGAGTGTAGACGGCGGAGTGAATCAACCCAGCACAGGAATACAGAGAGAGTGACAGAGCAAACTGCCCGGAGAGCCCGACAACAGGAGCAGGTCAGAGAGGCTGACACTGACCCAGAGAGAGAAGGAGAGAGGCTGACACTGACCCAGAGAGAGAGAGAGAGAGACTGACACTGACCCAGAGAGAGAGACTGACCCAGAGAGAGAGAGAGGCTGACACTGACCCAGAGAGAGAGACTGACCCAGAGAGAGAGAGAGGCTGACACTGACCCAGAGAGAGAGAGAGAGAGACTGACCCAGAGAGAGGAGAGAGACTGACCTGACCAGAGAGAGAGACTGACAGAGTGAGAGCGGCTGACACTGACCCAGAGAGAGAGAGAGACTGACCCAGAGAGAGAGAGAGGCTGACTGACAGAGAGAGGAGCTGACACGACCCAGAGAGAGAGAGAGACTGACACTGAACCAGAGAGAGAGACTGACCCAGAGGAGAGGCTGAATGACCCAGAGAGAGAGAGAGGCTGACACTGACCCAGAGAGAGAGAGAGACTGACACTGACCCAGAGAGAGAGAGAGACTGACACTGACCCAGAGAGAGAGAGAGAGACTGACACTGACCCGAGAGAGAGAGAGAGACTGACGCTGACCCAGAGAGAGAGAGAGCTGACGTGACCCAAGAGAGAGAGAGAGAGGCTGACACTACCCAGAGAGAGGAGAGAGCTGACACTGGACCCAGAGAGAGAGAGAGAGAGAGACTGACACTGAGAGAGGAGAGAGAGAGAGACGGAGAGGACAGAGAGAAGACTGACAGAGAGAGAGAGAGCTGACACGACAGAGAGAGAGAGAGGCTGACGAGAGAGAGAGAGGGATGACAGAGAGAGAGAGAGAGACTGAGAGAGAGAAGGAGAGACTGACACTGACAGAGAAGAGAGAGAGAGACTGACAGAGAGAGAGAGAAGAGACTGACGGAGACAGAGAGAGAGAGAGGTGCTGACATAGAGAGAGGAGAGAGAGAGAGAGGTGGAGATTGACAGAGAGAGAGAGGGAGAGAGATCAGGCTGACAGAGAGAGAGAGAGAGAGAGGCTGTGACAGAGAGAGAGATGAGAGAGGTACGTGACAGAGAGAGAGAGTGAGGGTCAGTGACAGAGAGAAGAGAGAGAGGTAGAGATGAGAGAGAGAGAGAGAGAAGAGAGAGAGTAGTGAGAGAAGAGAGAGAGAGGAGAGTAGTGAGAGAGAGAAGAGAGAGAGAGAGAGTAGGCTGACAGAGAGGGTAGAGAGAGAGAGTGCTGACGAGAGAGAGAGAGGAGAGAGAGAGAGCTCACGCTGACCCAGAGAGAGAGAGAGAGGAGAGAGGCTCCGCTGACCCAGAGAAGAGAGAGAGAGAGGAGGCTCAACGCTGACCCAGAGAGAAGAGGAGAGAGAGAGAGGCTCACGCTGACCCCGAGGAGAGAGAGAGGCTCACGCTGACCCACAGAGAGAGAGAGAGAGAGGCTCACGCTGAACCCCAGAGAGAGAGAAGGCTCACACGCTGACCCAGAGGAGAGAGAGAGAGAGGCGCACGCTGACCCAAGAGAGAGAGAGGCCTCACGGCTGACGCCAGGAGAGAGAGAGAGGCTCAACGCTGACCCAGAGAGTAGAGAGAGAGAGGCTCACGCTGACCCAGAGAGAGAGAGAGAGAGGCTCACGCTGACTCCAGAGAGTAGAGAGAGAGAGAGAGACTCACGCTGAACCCAGAGAGAGAGAGAGAGAGAGAGAGAGCTCACGCTGACACCAGAGAGAGAGAGAGAGAGGCTCACGCTGACCCAGAGAAGAGAGAGAGGGGGCTCCGCTGACCCAGAGGAGAGAAGGCTCACGCTGCCCAGAGAGAGAGGGCTCACGCTGACCCAGAGAGAGAGAGGCTCACGCTGCCCAGAGATAGAGAGAGAGGCTCACGCTGACCCAGAGAGAGAGAGAGAGGGCTCAGCGCTGACCCAGAGAGAGAGAGAGAGCTCACGCTGACCAGAGAGAGAGAGAGAGGCTCACTCTGACCCAGAGAGAGAGAGAGAGAGAGAGGGAGGCTCATGCTGACCCAGAGAGAGAGAGAAGAGAGAAGGCTCCACTCTGACCCGAGAGAGAGAGAGAGAGAGGCTCACTCTGACCCAGAGAGAGAGAGAGAGATGCTCACGCTACCCAGCGAGAGAGAGAGAGAAGGCTCAACGCTGACGGCCAGAGAGAGAGAGAGAAGAGGGGCTCACGCTGACCGCAGAGAGAGGAGAGAGAGAGAGAGAGAGGCTCACGCTGACCCATGAGAGAGGAGAGAGAGAGAGAGGCTCACGCTACCCAGAGAGAGAGAGAGGCTCAACGCTGTGACCCAGAGAGAGAGAGAGAGAGTCTCATCGCTGACCCAAGAGAGAGATGAGAGAGACTCACGCTGACCCAGAGAGAGAGAGAGAGAGACGAGAGGCCACGCTGGACCCAGAGAAGAGATAGAGAGGCTCACGCTGACCCATGAGAGAGAGAGAGAGGGGCTCACGCTCTGACCCAGAGAGAGGAGGCTCCGCTGCCCCAGAGAGAGAGAGGCTCACGCTGACCCAGAGAGAGAGTCAGCTGACCCAGAGAGAGAGAGAGAGGGCTTCACCCTGACCCAGAGAGAGAGAGAGAGAGAGAGAGAGAGGCCTCACGCTGACCCGAGAGAGAGAGAGAGAGGCTTCACGCTGACACCAAGAGAGCGAGATAGAAGGCTCACCCGCTGACCCAGATAGAGAGAGAGAGAGTCTCCGCTGACCAGAGAGAGAAGAGAGAGAGGCTCCCGCTGACCAGAAGAGAGGATAGAGGCTTCACAGGCTGACCCAGAGAGAGAGAAGAGGCTCCGCTGACCACACAGAGAGAGAGAGAGAGAGAGAGAGGCTCACGCTGACCCGGAGAGAGAGAGAGAGAGAGAGGCTCACGCTGACATACCAGCGAGAGAGAGAGGCTCACGCTGATCCAGAGAGAGAGAGAGGCTCACGCTGATCCAGAAGATAGGTCTCACGCTGACCCAGAGAGAGAGAGAGCTGACACTGACCCCAGAGAGAAGAGAGAGAGAGGCTGACACTGGACCCAGAGAGAGAGAGAGGCTACACTGACCCAGAGAGAGAGAGAGAGAGAGGAGAGAGGCTGACACACTGACCCAGAGAGAAGAGAGAGGCTGACACTGATCCAGAGAGAGAGAGAGAGGAGAGAAAGAGGCTGACACTGGCAGAGACCCAGATAGAGAGAGAGACAGAGACAGAAACAGAGAGAGAGAGACAGAAAGAAGAGAGAGAGAAGGCTGACCCAGAGAGAGAGAGAGAGAGAGAGAGAGAGAGAGAGAACCCAGGAGAGAACAGAGAGAGAGAGAGAGAGAGAGGCTGACACTGACAGAGAAAGGAGAGAGAGAGAGAGACTGCACTGACGCCAGAGAGAGAGAGAGAGCTGACACTGAGAGAGAGAGGCAGAGAGAGACACTGAGAGAGAGGGACAGAGAAAAGAGAGAGAGAGAGTTGACCCAGAGAGAGAGAGAGAGGCAGAGAAGAGAGCAGAGAGGCAGAGAGAGAGAGAGAGCGGAGAGAGAGAGAGAAAGAGAGAGGGCTGACCCAGAGAGACAGAGAGAGAGACAGAGAGGAGAGACACTGACCCAGAGAGAGAGAGAGGGACAGAAAGAGAGAGAGAGGCAAGAGAGAGAGACAGACCTGAAAGGAGAGAGAGAGAGTGTGTGTGTGTGTGAGGAGAGACAGAGAGAGAGAGAGAGAAAGAGAGCCAGAGAGAGAGAGAAGGAGAGAGAGAAAGACAGAGTGACATAAAGAGACAGGAGACAGAGAGAGAAAGACAGAGAGAGAAAGAGACTGACCCAGAGAGAGAGAGAGAAGAGGCTGAACTGACCCACAGAGAGAGAGAAGCTACACTGACCCAGAGAGAGAGAGAGAGAGAGGCTGACACTTGACCCAGAGAGAGAGAGGCTGACGCTGACCCAGAGAGAGAGGGGGTTGGGGGGGGGGGGGAGAGAGAGAGAGAGCTGACACTGACCCAGAGAGAGAGAGAGAGGCTGACGCTGACCCAGAGAGAGAGAGAGGCTGACGCTGACCCAGAGAGAGAGAGACTCACACTGACTCACTCGCAGAGGGAGAGACTCACACTGACTCACTCGCAGAGAGAGAGAGACTCACACTGACTCACTCGCAGAGGGAGTGACTCACACTGACTCACTCGCAGAGGGAGTGACTCACACTGACTCACTCGCAGAGGGAGTGACTCACACTGACTCACTCGCAGAGGGAGTGACTCAAAAAAACACCTTAGAAAAAAAAAACCTCACTCGCAGAGGAGTGACTCACACTGACTCCTCGCAGAGGGAGTGACTCACACTGACTCACTCGCAGAGGAGTTACTCACACTTCCTCACTCGCAGATGGGGAAAGGGTGGGGCTCACACGGACCTCACTCCGAGAGGGAGTGTACTCACACTGACTCCTCGCAGAGAGTGGAACTCACACTGACTCACGCGCAGAGGGAGTGGACTCACACTGACTCACTCGCAGAGGGAGTGACTCACACTGACTCACTCGCAGAGGGAGTGACTCACACTGACTCACTCGCAGAGGGAGTGACTCACACTGACTCACTCGCAGAGGGAGTGACTCACACTGACTCACTCGCAGAGGGAGTGACTCACACTGACTCACTCGCAGAGGGAGTGACTCACACTGACTCACTCGCAGAGGGAGTGACTCACACTGACTCACTCGCAGAGGGAGAGAGACTCACTGACTCACTCGCAGAGAGAGAGAGACTCACACTGACTCACTCGCAGAGAGAGAGAGACTCACACTGACTCACTCGCAGAGAGAGAGAGATCACACTGACTCACTCGCAGAGAGAGAGAGACTCACACTGACTCACTCGCAGAGAGAGAGAGACTCACACTGACTCACTCGCAGAGAGAGAGAGAGAGAGAGACTCACACTGACTTCACTCGCAGACAGAGAGAGATCAGACTGACGTCATCTGCAGAGAGAGAGACTCACACTGACTCCTCGCAGAGAGAGAGAGTCTCACACTGACTCACTCGCAATAGAGAGAGACTGACACGACTCACTATCGCTAGAGAGAGAGACTACAGTGACTCACTCGCAGAGAGAGAGAGGGATACTCACCTGACTCACTCGCAGGAGAGAGAGAGAGACTCACTACTGACTCACTCGCAGAGAGAGGTAGAGACTTGTTGGGGATAGAATCACCTGACTCACTTTTCGCAGAGGGATTTGACTCACACTGACTCACTCGAGAGGGGGTGACCACACTGACTCACTTCGCATAGGGAGTGACGTCACACTGACTCAACTAGCAGAGGGGAGTGACTCACACTGACTCAATCGCAGAGGGAGTGACTCCCACTGACTCACTCGCATAGGAGTGCTCACACTGACTCACTCGCAGAGGGAGAGACTCACACTGACTCACTCGCAGAGGGAGTGACTCACACTGACTCACTCGCAGAGGGAGTGACTCACACTGACTCACTCGCAGAGGGAGTGACTCACACTGACTCACTCGCAGAGGGAGTGACTCACACTGACTCACTCGCAGAGGGAGTGACTCACACTGACTCACTCGCAGAGGGAGTGACTCACACTGACTCACTCGAGAGGGAGTGGGACTCACACTGACTCACTCGCAGAGGGAGTGACTCACAAGGACTCACGCGCAGAGACGGGAGTGAATCACACTGACGCATCGCAGAGGGAGTGACTCAACACGACTCACTAGCAGGGGAGCACTGACTCACTCGCAGAGAGAGAGACTCACACTGACTCACTCGCAGAGAGAGAGACTCACACTGACTCACTCGCAGAGAGAGAGACTCACACTGACTCACTCGCAGAGAGAGAGAGACTCACACTGACTCACTCGCAGAGAGAGAGAGACTCACACTGACTCACTCGCAGAGAGAGAGAGAGACTCACACTGACTCACTCGCAGAGAGAGACTCACTGACTCACTCGCAGAGAGAGACTCACTGACTCACTCGCAGAGAGAGACTCACTGACTCACTCGCAGAGAGAGACTCACTGACTCACTCGCAGAGAGACTCACACTGACTCACTCGCAGAGAGAGAGAGAGACTCACACTGACTCACTCGCAGAGAGAGAGAGAGACTCACACTGACTCACTCGCAGAGAGAGAGACTCACACTAACTCACAGAGAGACTCACACTGACTCACTCAGAGAGAGAGAAAGACTCTCACTGACTCACTCACAGAGAGAGAGCGAGACTCACTCGCAGAGAGAGAGACTCACACTGACTCACTCGCAGAGAGAGAGACTCACACTGACTCACTCGCAGAGAGAGAGAGACTCACACTGACTCACTCGCCAGAGAGAGAGACTCACACTGACTCACTCGCAGAGAGAGAGAGACTCACACTGACTCACTCGCAGAGAGAGAGACTCACACTGACTCACTCGCAGAGAGAGAGAGACTCACACTGACTCACTCGCAGAGAGAGAGACTCACACTGACTCACTCGCAGAGAGAGAGAGACTCACACTGACTCACTCGCAGAGAGAGAGAGACTCACACTGACTCACTCGCAGAGAGAGAGAGACTCACACTGACTCACTCGCAGAGAGAGAGAGACTCACACTGACTCACTCGCAGAGAGAGAGAGAGAAACTCACAGTGACTCACTCGCAGAGAGAGACTCACTGACTCACTCGCAGAGAGAGACTCACTGACTCACTCGCAGAGAGAGAGAGAGACTCACACTGACTCACTCGCAGAGAGAGAGAGAGACTCACACTGACTCACTCGCAGAGAGAGAGAGACTCACACTGACTCACTCGCAGAGAGAGAGAGACTCACACTGACTCACTCGCAGAGAGAGAGAGAGACTCACACTGACTCACTCGCAAGAGAGAGAGAGACTCACACTGACTCACTCGCAGAGAGAGAGACTCACACTAACTCACAGAGAGACTCACACTGACTCACTCAGAGAGAGAGAAAGACTCTCACTGACTCACTCACAGAGAGAGAGCGAGACTCACTCGCAGAGAGAGAGACTCACACTGACTCACTCGCAGAGAGAGAGACTCACACTGACTCACTCGCAGAGAGAGAGACTCACACTGACTCACTCGCAGAGAGAGAGACTCACACTGACCACTCGCAGAGAGAGAGACTCACACTGACTCACTCGCAGAGAGAGAGAGACTCACACTGACTCACTCGCAGAGAGAGGAGAACCACACTGACTCACTCGCAGAGAGAAAGAGAGACACACCACATGACTCACCGAGAGAGAGAGAGACAACACTCACTCGCAGAGGAAGAGAGAGAGAGACTCACACTGACTCACTCGCAGAGAGAGAGAGACTCACAGTGACTCACCGCAGAGAGAGAGGACCACACTGACTCACTCGCAGAGAGAGAGAGAGACTCTGACTCACTCGCAGAGAGAGAGAGAGGATACACTCACAAACCACGACTCAACACTGACTCACTCGCAGAGAGAGAGAGACTCACACACAGCAGAGAGAGAGACTCACACTGACTCACTCGCAGAGAGAGAGACCACACTGACTCACTCGCAAAGAGAGAGAGACTCACCTGACTCACTCGCAGAGAGAGAGAGAGACTCTCACTGACTCACTGCAGAGAGAGAGAGAGAGAGAGACTCACACTGACCCACTCGCAGAGAGAGAGAGACTCACACTGACTCACTCAGAGAGAGAGAAAAGACTACCACTGACCCTCTCGAAGAGAGAGACTCAACTGACTCACTCGCAGAAGAGAGAGACTCACTGACTCACTCGCAGAGAGAGACTGACTCACTCGCAGAGAGAGAGGACCCCTCGCAGAGAGACTCACACTGACTCACTCGCAGAGAGAGAGAGACTCACACTGACTCACTCGCAGAGAGAGAGAGAGACTCACACTGACTCACTCGCAGAGAGAGAGGACTCACACTGACTCCACTCGAGAGAGACTCACACGACTCACAGAGAGGACTCACACGACTCACTCAAGAAGAGAGAGAGAGAGAAAGACTCACCTCCACACGCGCAGAGAGAGAGACTCACTGACTCACTCGCAGAGAGAGAGAGACTCACACTGACTCAGAGAGAGAGAGACTCACAGACTCTCGCAAGAGAGAAGACTCACACGACTCACTCGCAGAGAGAGAGAGAACTACACTGATCACTCGCAGAAGGAAACCACACTCACTCGCAGAGAGAGAGACTCACACGACTCACTCAGAGAGAGAAGACTACACTGACTCACTCGCAGAGGAGAGAGAGACTCACATGACTCCTCGAGAGAGAGAGAGAATCACACTGACTCACTCGCAGAGAGGGACACTGACTACTCGCAAAGAGAGAGACTCACACTGACTCACTCGACAGAGAGAGAGAGACCATCACTCACTGACTCACATGACTCACTCGCAGAGAGAGAGAGACTCACACTGACTCACTCGCAGAGAGAGAGACGACTCACCACGACTCACTCGCAGAGAGAGAGATTCACACTGACTCACTCGCAGAGAGAGAGACTCACACTGACTCACTCGCAAGAGAGAGAGACTCACACTGACTCACTCGCAGAGAGAGAGAGACTCACTGACTCACTCGCAGAGAGAGAGAACGACTCACACTGACTCACTCGCAGAGAGAGAGACTCACACTGACTCACTCGCAGAGAGAGACACACAGACTCACTCGCAGAGAGAGAGAGACTCACACTGACTCACTCGCAGAGAGAGACAGACTCACTCGCAGAGAGAGACTCACTGACTCACTCGCAGACTCACACTGACTCACTCGAGAGAGAGGACTCACACTGACTCACTCGCGAGAGAGAGACCACACTGACTCACTCGCAGAGAGAGACTCACTGACTCACTCGCAGAGAGAGACTCACTGACTCACTCGCAGAGAGAGAAGCACTGACTCACTCGCAGAGAGAGAGAGACTCACACTGACTCACTCGCAGAGAGAGGAGAGACTCACACTCTCACAGCAGAGAGAGAGACTCACACTGACTCACTCGCAGAGAGAGAGAGAGACTCACACTGACTCACTCGCAGAGAGAGAGACTCACACTAACTCACTGAGAGAGACTCACACTCAGAGAAGAAAGACTCTCACTGACTCACTCACAGAGAGAGAGCGAGACTCACTCGCAGAGAGAGAGAGACTCACACTGACTCCCACACTGACTCGCAGAGAGAGAGATCAACACTGACTCATGACTCACTCGCAGAGAGAGAGAGAGACTCACACTGACTCACTCGCAGAGAGAGAGAAGACTCACACTGACTCACTCGCAGAGAGAGAGAGACTCACACTGACTCACTCGCAGAGAGAGAGACTCACTCGACTCATCGCAGAGAGAGAGAGAGACTCACACTGACTCACTCGCAGAGAGAGAGAGACTCACACTGACTCACTCGCAGAGAGAGAGAGGACTCACACTGACTCACTCGCAGAGAGAGAGAGACTCACACTGACTCACTCGCAAGAGAGAGAGAGACTCACACTGACTCACTCGCAGAGAGAGAGAGACTCACACTGACTCACTCGCAGAGAGAGAGAGAGACTCACACTGACTCACTCGCAGAGAGAGAGAGACTCACACTGACTCACTCGCAGAGAGAGAGAGAGACTCACACTGACTCACTCGCAGAGAGAGAGAGAGACTCACACTGACTCACTCGCAGAGAGAGAGAGATTCACTCTGACTCACTTGCAGAGAGAGAGACTCACACTGACTCACTCGCAGAGAGAGGGAGAGACTCACACTGACTCATTTGCAGAGAGAGACTCACACTGACTCACTCGCAAAGAGAGAGAGAGACTCACACTGACTCACTTGCAGAGAGAGAGACTCACACTAACTCACTCAGAGAGAGAGAGAGACTCAGAGAGAGAGAGACTCACACTGACTCACTCAGAGAGAGAGAAAGACTCTCACTGACTCATTCACAGAGAGAGAGCGAGACTCACACTGACTCACTCGCAGAGAGAATGAGAGACTCACACTGACTCACTCGCAGAGAGAGAGACTCACACTGACTCACTCGCAGAGAGAGACTCACACTGACTCACTCGCAGAGAGAGACTCACACTGACTCACTCGCAGAGAGAGAGACTCACACTGACCCAGAGAGAGAGAGACTCACACTGACCCAGAGAGACTGACACTGACCCACAGAGAGAGAGAGAGAGAGGGAGACTGACACTGACCCACTCTCAGAGAGAGAGAAAGAGAGATGATGTGGTGAATGAGATTATATCAAATATTCAGTGTGTGCCTAGACAGGGTCGTGGATAAGTCAGCTGGTTATCATAGAACACTACAGCACAAACAGGCCCTTCGGCCCTCAAGTTGCTCTAATCATATCAGTACCTACCAGGCCATAGAACTATCTGTAACTCCCAATCCCATTAAATCCCATGTACTCATTCAGAAGTCTCTTAAAAGACCCCAATGAATTCGCCTCTACCACCACCGATGACAGCTGATTCCATTCACTCACCACCCTCTGAGTGAAAATCTTACCTCTAACGTCTCTGTACTTGCCTCCCAGCACCTTAAACCTGTGTCCTATCGTAGCGACCATTTCAGCCCTAGGAAATAGCATCCGAGAATCATAAGACGAACCTAATGGCTTCCTTGTCCAATTTATGTTTTAACCTAACAAAAATTGTACGTTTGTTGTTGCAGTATGTACAAGAGGGAGAAGAGCATTCAGATTAAAAGCAGTGCTTCAGCCTTCTACAACAACCTCAGCATCCTGCCCATTACAGATAAGAACCTCACCTACTTCGCTGTTATCCATGGCAGTGTGGTGAACATGGTTAGTGCTTCCACGGATGGCCTCAACATCTCTCATCGGCAGCTGCAGTCCAAGGAGGGAGGCATGGTGCATGGCACTTCCTTAATCATGCAGGTATTGACTCACTGTTTTCATTGCTCAAATGACTTCTCATCCCCCAAACGTTGGCTAGGCGAAGGGCTTCTCAGTTTTCATAGTAGCAGCTTGATGACGTGAAGTCACTTCTTCCATGTATCTCCGCACCACCTAGATGGAGCACTGTGCCCCCTTTACCCTTGATCTTGACGGTTTTGTCATTCAAAAAAGAAATAGAGTACATTGCCAATATGCGGAACCAAAAAAGCCAAGGAATATATCTACAGCATTGGATCAGGAAAAAAATGGGAGGCTAAGGACAGATCAGGGGGCTCAAAGCACTGAATGTGTACAGGAAGTGCAGAGGAGGGGGGACCACTTAGAAAAGAAATTTGGAGAGCCAAGAGGGGGCATTAAAAACACTGGGGGAAAAATAAAGGCAAACCTCAAGGTGTTTCCTAAGTATATTAAAACAAGAGAATAAACCTGGAAAAAGTAGGGCCCATTAGAGACCAAAGTGGCAATCTGTGTGTAGAGCCAAAAGACATAGATGAGGAATTAAATGAGTATTTTGCATCTGCATGCACAATGGGAAAGGATGATCTAGGCGTAGAAAGCAGGGAGATGGTATGTGATATAATTAAACAAATTAACACTGGGCGAGAGGATGTGTTGACGGTTTTAGTGGCCTTAAAATTGGATAAATCCCCTGGCCAGACGAAATGGATCTTAAACTGCTATGTAGGCAAGGGGGAAGATTGCAGGGACTCTGACACTAATTTTCAAATCCACTCTGGCCACAGTTTTGTTGCCAGAGGACTGGAGGACAGCTCCATTATTCAAGAATGGAAGTAGAGAAAAAAACAGCAATTCACAGAACAATGAGTAGGGAAATTATTGGATGTGTAGTTATGATCAGTAAGTTCAAGATGACGTGAAAATTGGTGGTGTGGTGAATTGTGAGATGGAAAGCTTAGATTACAGAATGTTATAGATGGGTTGGTCACCTTGAACTTATTGATCATATCCACACATCCCCCCTGCTGACACTACAAACATCAAGGGATCTCTGCGGTACACTACTGGACACAGGCTTCCAGCCACAGAACAACCTTCAGCCATCACTCTCTGCCCTCTGTCACCAGCAAATTTTGGATCCCATTTACAATTACTCTTACCAAAGTGAATCATCTCACACTTAGAACATAGAACATTACAGCGCAGAACAGGCCCTTCGGCCTTCGATGTTGCGCCGACCAATTACGAAAAAGCAATGACCCTCTAACCTAAACCATTCCCTTTTCGTCCATAAACTTATCTACTAACCTCTTAAACGCCACCAAACTTGGCGCATCTACAACTGACGCAGGCAGGGCATTCCATACCCTTACCACCCTCTGGGTAAAGAACCTACCTCTGACATCCATCCTATTACCACCACCCCTTAATTTAAAGCTATGTCCCCTCGTGCTGGCTTTCTCCATCCTAGGAAAAAGGCTATCACTGTCCACCCTAGCTAAACCTCTAATCATCTTATATGCTTCAATAAGATCCCCTCTTAGCCGCCTCCTTTCTAACGAAAACAACCTCAAATCCTTCAACCTCTCTTCATAGGACCTACCCTCCATACCAGGCAACATCCTGGTAAACCTCCTCTGTACCCTCTCCAATGCCTCCACATCTTTCTTATAATGCGGGGAACCAGAACTGTACACAATACTCCAAGTGCGGCCACACTAGAGTTTTGTACAGTTGCAACATGACGTTGCGGCTCCGAAATTCAATCCTCCTACCAATAAAAGCTAAGACTCCATATGCCTTCTTAACAACCTTATCGACTTGATTGCCAACTTTCAGGGATCTATGCACATATACACCAAGATCCCTCTGTTCATCAACACTATTAAGAGTCCTACATTAGCCCTATACTCTACACATTTGTTATTCCTGCCAAAGTGAATTACCTCACACTTTTCCACATTAAACTCCATTTGCCACCTCTCGGCCAGCTCTGCAACTTGTCCAAGTCTCTCTGCAAACTATAACACCCCTCTTCACTATCTACCACTCCACCGACTTTAGTGTCATCTGCAAATTTACTAATCCATCCTTTAATACCCTCATCCAGATCATTTATAAAAATTACAAACAGCAGGGGCCCCCAAAACAGATCCCTGAGGTACTCCACTTGTAACCGAACTCCACACTGAATATCTTCCATCAACCACTACCCTCTTCTATCTGCTAGCCAATTCCTAATCCAATTAGCTAAATCACCCTCTATCCCATACATCTGCATTTTCTGCAGAAGCCTTCCATGGGCCATCTTATCGAACGCCTTACTAAAGTCCATATATACCACATCAACTGCCTTACCCCCATCCACCTCTTTGGTCACTTTTTTCAAAAAACTCAATGAGGTTAGTAAGGCACGACCTACCCTTCACAAAACCATGCTGACTATCCCCAATCAATTCATTCTTCTCTAAATAACTATAAATCCTATCCCTAATAATTCTCTCCAATACTTTGCCCACAACAGAAGTAAGACTCACCGGCCTATAATTCCCCAGAAAGTCTCTCTTCCCCTTCTTGAAAAATGGGACCACATTCGCTATCCTCCAGTCTTCCGGCACCATACCCATAACCAACGAACCTTTCCACATTAAACTCCATTTGCCACTTCTCAGCCCAGCTCTGCAACTTATCTATGTCCCTCTGCAAACTGTAGCATCCATCCTCACTGTCTACAACTCCTCCGACTTTGGTGTCGTCAGCAAATTTACTAACCCATCCCTCTACACCCTCATCCAGGTCATTTATAAAAACAACAAACTATAGTGGCCCCAAAACAGATCCCTGAGGTACACCACTAGTGACTAAACTCCAGGTTGAATATATCCCATCAACCACCACCCTCTGTCTTCTATCAGCTAGCCAATTCCTAATCCAAATTGCTAAATCTCCCTCAGTCCCATGCATCTGCATTTTCTGCAGTAGTCTTCCATGGGGAACCTTATCAAACGCCTTGCTAAAATCCATGTTCACCACATCAACTGCCTTACCCTTATCCACCTCTTTAGTCACCTTTTCAAAAAACTCAATAAGGTTTGTGAGGCACGACCTTCTTTTCACAAATCCATGTTGACTATCCCTAATCAATTCATTTTTTTTCTAAATGACTATAAATCCGATCCCTTATAATTCTTTCCAAAACTTTCCCCACGACAGATTTAAGGCTCACTAGTCTATAATTTGCAGGATGGTCTCTATTCCCCTTCTTAAACAAGGGGACACATTTGCCATCCTCCAGTCTTCCGGCACTACACCTGTAGCCAACGATGACATGAAGATCAAAGCCAAAGGCTCTGCAATCTCCTCTCTAGCCTCCCAGAGTAACCTGGGATAAATCCCATCAGGCCCAGGGGATTTATCTATTTTCACACTCTCAAGAATAGCTAACACTTCCTCCTTATGTATCTCTATCCTGTCTAGTCTACAACCGTGTATCCCAGTATTCTCCCCAACTCCATTGACATTTTCCCATGTGAAGACCAACGAAAGATACTCATTCAGTGCCTCACCAAGCTCTACAGGCTCCATGCTCAACTTCCCACTACTGTCTTTGACTGGCATAATCTTGACCTAACCAATCTTTTATTCTTAACATATGTATAAAAAGCTTCAGGGTTCTCCTTTATCCTATTTGCCAAAGTCTTCTCATGTCCTCTTCTAGCTCTCCTTATCTCCCTCTTTAGCTCCCTCCTGGCTAATTTATAACTCTCCAGTGCCCTAACCGAGCCTTCACGTTTCATCTTTATATAAGCCTCCTTTTTCCTCTTTACTAGTGAACTAACTTCCTTAGTACACCACAATTCCCTGGCTCTACCACTTCCTTCCTGCCTGACAGGTACATATTTATCAAGGACTCGCAGTAGCTGTTCCTTGAATAAGTTCCACATTTCAGATGTTCCCAGCCCCTGCAGTTTCCTACTCCACCCTATGTATCCTAACTCTCGCCTAATAGCCTCATAATTACCTTTCCCCCAGCTGTAACTTCTTCCCTTTGATATATGTCTATTCCTTTTCATCACTAAGGTAAACATAATGTGTAGAGGGAGCTTTACTCTGTATCTAACCCCGTGCTGTACCTGCCCTGGGAGTGTTTGATGGGGACAGTGTAGAGGCAGCTTTATTCTGTATCTAACCTATGTTGCAGCTGAGCAGAAGTGTTTGAAGCCAGTATGTCTCTCACATTGTGAAAACTTAGATGCTGAACTACAAAGCATTGCTGAATTTGTTCCCTTCTGTCTTTCCCCAGGCCTCATGGTGTGTGTTACCTTCTCGGATTCTCCTGGTTCTGGCGTCACAGAAAGGTATTCAGGTAATGGAGGAGCAGGGATGGAGTAAATCTGAATCCACAGCCAAGTATCTCTGCAATATATTCTCATTTTCAAATTTCCATCCCTGTTTTCAAATCCTTCTGTAATCTACTCTAGCTCCATAACTCTGCAAAATAATGATATTCCTTTAACTTGAGCTTCTCATGTGGCCCATTTTATCGCTCCTCCATTGGTGACTGTGCCTTCTATTGCTGAGGTTGTAAGCTCTGGAATTCCTTCAGTACATCTCTCCACGTTGTTCTCTTCCACTTAAAACCTACCTTTTGCCCAAGGGTTTTGGTGACCTGACTTAATATCTCCTTATACAGCTTGGTGTCATAGTTCCTGTTCAGTGCCTTGGCATGTTTGATTTCGTTACAGGTGCTGAATAAATATTTGTTGTTGTTGCAGTTAAACATCGAGGTGCTTGCAAATGCAACTGTTATAAATTCCTTTTAGCTTCTTTTTGAGGCTGTCAACATAATTAAAGAACTTGCAGTTTGTGAGATTGCAAAACTGAATATTAGTGAATAGTCTTCAACACAATGTAGTTTAATCAGCTCATATCTACATTATCTTTTTGGCAAAAGATGGTGTGTGTTAAATGGGACAAGGTGAGATGAGGAGGGAGATGGGAGGAGTATTGTGTGTGCTACGTGGGGTAGTGAGATTAGGCTCTATCAGGAGAGTGATTAGTGAGGAGGGGTTGAAGAATTTGAGGAGTAGCCATTTTGTTGTTTCCAAAAAAATTATTGCCCCCTTAATTTAGCCATGCTATTTTCTCCTTATCGGACTCAAAAGCAGGAGTAGGCCATTCTGTCCTTCGAGCCTGCTTCACCACTCAGTAGGACCATGCTTCTGACCTCAGCTCCACTTCCCTATATTTCACCAATATCCCTGACTATCTTGTCTATCAAAAATATAACTCAGTCCTGAATAAATAAACTGTTGCAGCCTTCTCTACCCATCAGAGCAGAAAATTCCATAATGACACTCTGATAGAAACATTCTCCTCATCTCTGTCTTAAAATGGAGATCTCTTATTATTAAACAATGTCCTCTATCTCAGTGTCCCTCACAAGGAAAACATCCTCTGAGTAAACCTATCAAATTCCTTCAGAATCTTGTACTTTTCAATAAGATCAACTCTTATTCTTCTAAATTCCAACGGATATCAACCTGTTCAACCTTTCTTCATGAGACAAACCTGTTATTCCAAAAATGAGTGGTGTGAACCTTCTCTGAATTGTTCTAAATTGGTGATTTCCTTTTAAATAAGGAGACCAAAACTAGTACACAGTATTCCAGATGTGATCTCGCCAAGACCCTGAAACTTCTCCACTTTTATATTCCATTTCCCTTGCAATCAGTGCTTCAATGATCTTAAAGTTGTCATCCGACATAATGAGTTACTGTCAGTACATGATTCTGATCATCGCTACTGTGATCTTGCACTTTTGTTATTGGATTGGTCTGTGACAATCTACAAATTAATAAAATGGATATGTAACTGTTTCCAGCACACTTACTGTTTATGTCTTTACAGATGTATGAATCGGATGGCTCCATCATGGTGTACTGGCATGCAATGGATACCCCTGAAGCACCAACAGGTATTACTGAAAATGTTCTGGAAGATTTTATTTACAGTATTATTGATGCAGTGAAACAGTTTCTCAGAGCACTAGAGAAAACCTCTAGGCCCCAGAACTTTTAATTTTGACCCACTGAGTGTTGAGATAGAGTGAAAACATTCCACCTGTTGTTTGAAGGAGTTCTAGTCTTGAAATCGCTGACCCCGTCAATGTGCCAGCTATGGTCTAGTTGAGCTTTCAACCCGGAAACAGAAGGTTCTGGCTTCAGTCCTCACTGTGAAAACTTTAGCAAGTAATCTAAGCTCCAAGTGCAGCACTGAGCGAGCACTGCACTGCCAGTAGATCAGAATTGATGGAGGGCTGCTCTGTAAAAACGTACAACTGATAAAGGGTTGTCCTGTCACAAATCGAAGGGTTGAGTGTGGTGGAAATAATCTTTTGAAGTGTGTCTACTACGGCACAGACAAGAAGGGCCAAAAGGCCCGTGTCTGAGCTGTAATTTTCTATGGTTCTTCTCTGTGGCAGTAGAGAAGAAGGGCTGTTCAGTTTGAGGGGTAGTACTGAGGAAATGTGTCCCGACAGAGGGGGAAATAAAAGGGAAATACAAGCCTGTAGAACAGACAGTACATGGAGGGCAGAAAGATTAGACAGGATGCAAGGAAAAACATTTTTAGGCAGAGGGTGGTGGGTGTCTGGATCTTCCTGCCTCAATTGATGGTGGAGGCAGAGACCCTAAGTTTAAATTTGAAAAGTGCTTTCATTTGCACAGCTGCCAGAAGATGGGTTTGGAAAGAGTATCGGGGTCAGCATGGACAAAATGGGCCAAATGGCCTTCTTTTGTGCTGTATCGTTTCTATGAATTTAAGGAGAGTATGAGGGGGAGCTACTCTGACAGTGGGAGTATTGAGGAGGAGCTGTTCTGACGGGGGGAGTATTGAGGGAGAGCTGCTCTGACAGGGGGAGTATTGAGGGAGAGCTGCTCTGACGGGGGGAGTATTGAGGGAGAGCTGCTCTGACGGGGGGGTATTGAGGGAGAGCTGCTCTGACGGGGGGAGTATTGAGGGAGGCTGCTCTGACGGGAGCATTGAGGAGAGCTGCTCTGACGGGGGGAGAGAGCTGCTCTGACGGGGGGAGCATTGAGGGAGAGCTCTCTACGGGGAGCATTGAGGAGAGCTGCTCTGACGGGGGGAGCATTGAGGGAGAGCTGCTCTGACGGGGGGAGCATTGAGGGAGAGCTGCTCTGACGGGGGGAGCATTGAGGGAGAGCTGCTCTGACGGGGGAGCATGAGGGAGAGCTGCTCTGACGGGGGGAGCAAACCTCTGACGGGGGGAGCATTGAGGAAGCGCTCTGACGGGGGGAGCATGAGGAGAGCTGCTCTGACGGGGGAGCATTGAGGGAGAGCTGCTCTGACGGGGGGAGCATTGAGGGAGAGCTGCTCTGACGGGGGGAGCATTGAGGGAGCTCTGGGGGGGCATTGAGGGAGAGCTGCTCTGACGGGGGGAGCATGAGGGAGAGCTGCTCTGACGGGGGGAGCATTGAGGAGAGCTGCTCTGACGGGGGGAGCATTGAGGGAGAGCTGCTCTGACGGGGGAGCATTGAGGGAGCTGCTCTGACGGGGGGACATTGAGGGAGAGCTGCTCTGACGGGGGGAGCATTGAGGGAGAGCTGCTCTGACGGGGGGAGCATTGAGGGAGAGCTGCTCTGACGGGGGGAGCATTGAGGCACGCACCTTGACATTCATCAGCTTTACTGTTGCTGAATCCTGGCAGGGATCTGTGCAGGTTTCGAACAATACTATCTATCTGATGGTGCACTGTTCCCTCAATAATACTGCTGACGCACTGCACTGTTTCCTCAGTACTGTACCCGAACAATGAAATGTACCCTTACTGCTGCCCCTCTGACAGTGCAGCAATCCCCAATACTGCCCTGTGCCAGCACAGGGCTCTCTTTGAAGGGGAGACCTCCTCACGTCTGAAAGGGAAGTAACACCCCTCCCAAAAATATCTGCCACCACTACTAGGATGTATGAATGGTGCTCTCAAACTGCGAATCCATTTTTTGTGCCTTTAGTTGTAGATCTTACTCAATATTCTCATTGAGTGGTGGTGTTTGAAGATTAGAACATAGAACATTACAGCACAGAACAGGCCCTTCGGCCTTCGATGTTGCGCCGACCAATATAAAAAGCAATGCCCCTCCAAACTAAACCATTCCCTTCTCTTCCATATACTTATCAACTAACCTCTTAAACGCCACCAAACTTGGCGCATCTACAACGCTGCAGGCAGGGCATTCCACTCCCTAACCACCCTTTGGGTAAAGAACCTACCTCTGATATCCGTCCTATAACTATCACCCCTTAATTTAAAGTTGTGTCCCCTCGTGCTAGCTTTTTCCATCCTAGGAAAAAGGCTATCACTATTAGTTGGAATAGTTTTGAATTGGGTGAAATGTTTATACTCACTGAGGTTGGAGGTGTAGTGACCCAAATGGGGCAGCTTTCTCAGTCATCATGACTCATTCTTGATGGAGAAGAATTACAATTTTCCCTTTTTTTTCCTGTTCCCAGCAGAGGCAGTGTTTGCCCGAGGAATCGCAGCAACAAGAAGTCACTATATCTGTGTGGGTGAGTACTATTGCTAAGAATTCCACACAAATTACAGGAATAGAAAAGGACTATCAGCGTAAGTTGTTACCTTCCACAGTAATGGCATGTGTTTGCAGTGGTTCCACATTCCTTTGCTTTGCCAGTCTTTTGAACCCAGTCTGAAGTCTCCACCTCCAGTGGGCCTTTCACAGTCTGTGTAAGTAAACATTTACTCTGTCCAAAATCATTTGCACTTCTATCTGGGTCTCCTCAGTCCATACCTTCAATCACTGGAAATGGTTTGTTGGCATTAGTTTTGTAGTTTGCCAGTTCTAATTCATATACTCTGTCACAGTATTAGTGTAAGTGGAGCACATTGATCTGGCAAATGTCTACAAGTAATTAGTAAATCAGCTCGATTGTCTCTAGTGAGTCATGATCAACTGCACTCTCTATTCACCTGTGCACTCTCTCTGTACTCACTGTACGAAATGTTTTCTAACCTCTCCGCGTCAGATTTGAAGTACCTTTGCCATTCAATCTTGCAGTTGGGAGGTATTGCGACCATGGATTGAGAGACCAAATGTCCGCTAATGTTGCATAATTTTCAGATTTTTCTATGGTACAGAATCCATTTTCCCATCTCAATCTTGATCTATCTTTTTTTAAATTTCTTTCATGGAATCTCAGGGGAAAATACCCGCAGCAGCCAGGTCTCTGGCACCACAACTGGTGCCAGAGAGCAGGGTCGTGTAAAGTCCAAGGTAGTGATAGTAGTCAGAGACTAGATAGTCAGAGGTGCAAAAAGACATTTCCATGGCTGCGAAAGAGACAGCCTAGGATGGTGTATTGCCTCCCTAATGCCAGGGTCCTAAATGTCATTGTGTGGGTACAGACCATCCTGAAATAGGAGGGTAAACAGGCAGATGTTATTGTCCACATTGGCACCAATGTCATAGGAAGAGGGACAATTCAGGGAGTTAGCTGAGGAGCTAAAAAGCAGGACCTCTAAGTTAGTACTTACTCTCTGTGCTAGGGAGGCTTGGAGCAGAGAGATAGACAGATAGATAGAGTTCAACATGTGGCTAAAGAGCTGGTATAGGAGGGAGAGCTTTAGATCACTGGGATGTCTTCTGGAGAAGGTGGGACCTGTACAAGGATGTGTTGCACCTGAACTGGAGGGGCACTAATATCCTGGGTGGAAAGTTTGCTAATGCTGTTTGGGAAGGTTGAAACTTGTTTGCCAGTGGGCATGGAAACCAGATCAGCAGTGTAGGGACTGAGGAAGAAAGTGAGACTGAGATAAACATAGTGCAGAATAAGAGCAGGCAGAAGGAGTGTGTTTGCTTCAATGCAAGAAATATAACAGGTAAACAGATGAACTCGGAGCCTGGACTACTGCATGGAATTGTGATATTGCAATCACAGCGACATGGTTATAGGAGAGACAGGAATGGCAGCTCAACATTCCAGGATATTGTTGTTCTAGACGGCAGGAAGGGGTGGGGGACTTGCATTGCTGATTAGGGAGTAGACCACAGCTGTGTTGAGGGATGAGCCATTGAAGGGATTTTGTACTCAGGCACGATGGGTGGAGCTCAGGAACAGGACGGGTGAGATCACAATGTTGGGAGTGCAGCAGACAGAGGAGTTGTGTAGTCAGATACTGAAAAGTGTGAAAAAAGTGGGGTTGTGGTAATGAATAATTCTAACATCCCATATATTGACTGGGACTCCCTTAGAGCCAGGGGCTCAGATGGAGAACAATTTGTTCGATGTGTCCGAGAGGGCTTTTTGGTACAGTATGTTGACAATTCCACCAGGGAGGGCTCATACTAGACTTGATATTGGGAAAATTAGTAGGCCGGGTGATTGATGTTTCAGTGGGGGAACATTTTGGGTTTCGCGAGTGTAATTCCGTAAAATTTCAGATCATCGTGGATAAGGACAGGACCCTTCAGGTGAAGTTGCTTAATTGGGCAAAGGCTAATTACATCCAAATTAAACATGAACTGGGGAAATGTGGATTGGGAGCGGCTATTTGAGGGCAAATCCACATCTGACATTTGGGAGGATTTTAAAAGCCAGTTGATTGAAGTACAGGACTGGCATGTCCTCACAAAAATGAAGGATAGAAATGGCAGGATTTGGGAACCATGGATGACAAAGAAAATTGTAAGCTTAGTCAAAAGGAGAAAGAAAGCATTTATACGTCTAAGCAACTTAAAACTGACAAAGTTCTTGAGAACTCAGTAAGAATTTAGCAACACCAATTTTAAATCCAACCGATTTATTTGATAGTAAAATTGCGAGCTTTCGACACTCTGTGTCTTTGTCAGGCAAATGCAGTGTTCTGGTCTGCAATAGCACGCATCAGCACAGACAGTCACAAATTGCTGATTAGAATGCGAATCCTTACATCTAACCTGCTATTCAAGTGTTAAAGTGGCTAACAATGTGTGTGAAGGGAATCCTGAGCATTGGTTAGAGAATTGTATATTTTCTCCAGACAGCACAGTAAGTGAGGTTTTTTGCTAACCCAGGCAAGTTACGGGGGTTACAGATAGTGTGTCATGAAGCCAAGATCCCTGTTAAGACCGTCCTCATGTGTGCGGAACTTGGCTATCAGTCTCTGCTCAGTGACTCTGCGCTGTCGTGTGTCACGAAGGACCCCTTGAAGAACGTTTACCCGCAGGTCGGAGGCCGAATGCCCATGACTGCTGAGGTGTTCGCCCACAGGAAGGGAACTGTTTTGCCTGGTGATTGTTGAGCGATGCTCATTCATCCACTGTCGTAGTGTCTGCATGGTCTCCCCAATGTACCATGCTTCGGGACATCCTTTCTTGCAAAGTATTAGGTAGACAACATTGGCCAAGTTGCAAGAGTATGTACCGTGTACCTGGTGAATGGTATCCTCACGTTTGATGATGTTGTCCATGTCTATGATCTGGCATGTCTTGCAGAGGTTGCTGTGGCAGGGTTGTGTGGTATTGTGGTCACTGTTCTTCTGAAGGTTGGGTAGTTTGCTGCGAACAATGATCTGTTTGAGGTTGTGCGGTTGTCTGAAAGCAAGAAGTGGCGGGGTGGAGATGGCCCTAGCGAGATGTTCATTGTCATCAATGATATGTTGAAGACTCCAGAGAACATGTCATAGCTTCTCCGCTCCAGGGAAGTACTGGACAACAAGGGTACTTTGTCCACCGTGTCCCGTGTTCGTCTTCTGAGGAGGTCAATGCGGTTTATCTCTGTGGCACATCGGAATTGTCGATCGATGAGTCGAGCGCCATATCCTGTTCTCACGAGGGCATCCTTTAGCGTCTGGAGGTGTCCGTCACAATCCTCCTCATCTGAGCAAATTCTGTGTATACGGAGGGCTTGTCCATAGGGAATGGCTTCTTTAATGTGTCCAGGGTGGAAGCTGGAGAAGTGGAGCATTGTGAGGTTGTCTGTCGGTTTGCAGTACAGTGAGGTGCTGAGGTGACCGTCCGGACTCTCATTCCATGTACTCCCCGCATTGGAGATCTCTACTGCCTCCCAAAGATACACAAGGCAAACATACCCGGCCGTCCCATTGTATCGGGCAATGGGACCCTGTGTGAGAACCTCTCCGGCTATATCGAGGGCATCCTGAAACCCATTGTACAAAGAATCCCCAGCTTTTGTCTTGACACTACGGACTTCCTACAGAAACTCAGCACACGTGGAGCAGTTGAACCAGGCCACTCCTTGTCACAATGGATGTCTCGGCGCTCTACACCAACATCCCCCACGACGATGGTATTGCTGCAACTGCCTCAGTACTCAATGCCAACAACTGCCAGTTTCCGGATGCAATTTTACAACTCATCCGCTTCATCTTGGACCACAATGTCTTCACCTTCAACAATCAGCTTTTCATCCAGACACATGGAACAGCCATGGGGACCAAATTTGCACCTCAGTATGCCAACATCTTCATGCACAGATTCGAACAAGACTTCTTCACCACACGAGATCTTCAACCAAGGTTATATACTAGATACATTGATGACATCTTTTTCCTTTGGACTCATGGTGAACAATCATTGAAACAACTGTATGATGATATCAACAAGTTCCATCCCACCATCAGACTCACCATGGACTATTCTCCAGAATCAGTTGCACTCTTGGACACACGCATCTCCATCAAGGACAGTCACCTCAGCACCTCACTGTACCGCAAACCGACAGACAACCTCACAATGCTCCACTTCTCCAGCTTCCACCCTAGACACGTTAAAGAAGCCATTCCCTATGGACAAGCCCTCCATATACACAGAATTTGCTCAGATGAGGAGGATTGTGACAGACACCTCCAGACGCTAAAGGATGCCCTCGTGAGAACAGGATATGGCGCTTGACTCATCGATCGACAGTTCCAACGTGCCACAGCGATAAACCGCACTGACCTCCTCAGAAGACGAACACGGGACACGGTGGACAGAGTACCCTTTGTTGTCCAGTACTTCCCCGGAGTGGAGAAGCTACGACATCTTCTCTGGAGTCTTCAACATATCATTGATGACGATGAACATCTCGCTAGGGCCATCCCCACCCCCCCACTTCTTGCTTTCAGACAACCGCACAACCTCAAACAGATCATTGTTCGCAGCAAACTACCCAACCTTCAGGAGAACAGTGACCATAATACCACACAACCCTGCCACAGCAACCTCTGCAAGACATGCCAGATCATAGACATGGACAACATCATCAAACGTGAGGATACCATTCACCAGGTACAAGGTACATACTCTTGCAACTCAGCCAACATTGTCTACCTAATACATTGCAAGAAAGGATGTCCCGAAGCATGGTACATTGGGGAGACCATGCAGACACTACGACAGTGGATGAATGAGCATTGCTCAACAATCACCAGGCAAAACAGTTCCCTTCCTGTGGGCGAACACTTCAGCAGTCGTGGGCATTCGGCCTCCGACCTGCAGGTAAATGTTCTTCAAGGGGGCCTTCGTGACACACGACAGCGCAGAGTCGCTGAGCAGAGACTGATAGCCAAGTTCCGCACACATGAGGACGGTCTTAACAGGGATCTTGGCTTCATGACACACTATCTGTAACCCCTGTAACTTGCCTGGGTTAGCAAAAAACCTCACTTACTGTGCTGTGTGGAGAAAATACACAATTCTCTAACCGACGCTCAGGATTCCCTTCACACACATTGTTAGCCACTTTAACACTTGAATAGCAGGTTAGATGTAAGGATTCGCATTCTAATCAGCAATTTGTGACTGTCTGTGCTGATGTGTGCTATTGCAGACCAGAACACTGCATTTGCCTGACAAAGACACAGAGTGTCGAAAGCTCGCAATTTTACTATCAAATAAATCGGTTGGATTTAAAATTGGTGTTGCTAAATTCTTACTGAGTTCTTAGTACCCCAGTCCAACGCCGGCATCTCTACTTCAAAAGTCCTTGAGTACAGAGGAAATAGGAAGGAACTTAAATGTGGGATTAGGAGAAATAAAAGGGGCATTGAAATGTCTTTAGCAGATAGGGTCATGGAGAATCCCAAGACTTTTTACTCATCTATTAGGAACAAGAGAAAAAGTAGCTCCCCTCAAGGACAATGAAGGGAAGGTATGTGTGGAGCCACAGGAGGTGAGATCCTTAATGAGTACTTTGTATTGATATTCACCAAGGATGACATGAAGGATGTTAAGGTTAGGGATCACTGTGTGCATACTTTAGAGAATGTCACTATATCGAAGGAGGAAATGTTGAGTATGTTAAATTGCATTAAAGTAGACAAGTCCCTGGGGCTGGATGGGATCTACCCCAGGTTAATGCAGGAGGCAAGGGGAGAAATAGTTGGCACCTTAACTGATATTTTCACATCCTCATTTACCATAGGCAAGATTCCAGAGGACTGGAGAATAGCTGGTTTTTCCATTGTTTCAGAAAGGAAGCAGGAATAATCCAGGGAAGAATGGGTCGGTGATGTCAGTGATGAGGAAGCTTTTGGAGAGGATACTGAAAGATGGGATATATACACGTTTGGAAGAAAATGGATTAGATAGAGACAGGGAGTGTGGTTTTGTCCGGGGAAGGTCACGTTTGAGTGACTTGAAGAGATAGAACATAGAACAATACAGCACAAACAGGCCCTTCGGCCCACGAGTTGCACCAATCACATCTACCAATCCACAGACCTATCTATAACCCCCTATCCTATTCTTTTCCATATACTCATCCAGAAGTCTCTTAAAAGACCCCAGTGAGTTTGCCTCAACAACCTCCGACGGCAGTCGGTTCCATTCACTCACCACCCTCTGAGTGAAAAACCTACCCCTGACATCTCCTTTGTATTTGCTTCCCTGCACCTTAAATCTGTGTCCTCTCGTAGTGACCATTTCAGCTCGGGGAAATAGTCTCTGAGAGTCCACCCTATCTATTCCTCTCAACATTTTATAAACCTCTATCAGGTCGCCTCTCAACCTACGTCTCTCCAGTGAGAAGAGTCCCAGCTCCCTCAACCTATCTTCATAAGGTCTGCCTCCCAATCCAGGCAGCATCCTTGTAAATCTCCTCTGAACTCTCTCAATAGCCTCTACATCCTTCCTATAATGAGGCGACCAGAACTGCACACACTACTCCAACTGGGGTCTGACAAGAGTCTTATAGAGCTGCATCATTACCTCCTGACTCCTAAACTCTATTTCTTGATTAATGAAGGCCAGTACACCGTACGCCTTCTTGACCACTTCCTCCACCTGCAAGGCCGATTTAAGAGTCCTATGGACCCGGACCCCGAGATCCTTCTGCTCTACAACACTGCTTAGACTCCTACCCCTTATATTGTACTCCTTCATCCTGTTATTCCTGCCAAAATGGACCACTACACATTTATCCGCGTTGAAGTCCATCTGCCACTTCTCCGCCTAGTCTTGCATCCTGTCTATGTCTGGCTGCAACTTTTGGCGTCCCACCAGACCATCCACAACACCACCAACCTTTGTATCGTCGGCGAACTTACTAACCCATCCCTCCACTTCCTCATCCAGGTCATTTATGAAAATGACAAACAGCAGGGGTCCCAGAACAGATTCTTGGGGCATTCCACTAGTTACGGACCTCCATGCAGAACAAGACCCATCCACAACCACTCTCTGCCTTCTGCCGGCAAGCCAGTTCTGGTTCCACGAGGCCAAAGACCCTTGGATCCCATGCACTCTCACCTTCTCCAGAAGCCTTGCATGGGCGATGACAAAGAAAATTGAGGGAAGGGCTGTGGAAGTAGTTTATATGGACTTTCGAAGGTGTTTGACAACATGTCTCATGTGGCACACTGGTACAAAAACTAAAATCACAAGGATTCTGGGTGGGCTGTCTCTGTACAGAACTGGCTTGGTTATAGGAGATGATGGACTGGGGTAAGCACAGTAAGAAGTCTCACAACACCAGGTTAAAGTCCAACAGATTTATTTGTATCATGAGCTTTTGGAGCACTGCCCTGTCATCCTCCTCCATGCACATGTTCAAACAAGGTCTCTTCACTCCACAGGACCTTTAACCAATGTTATACATTAGATATGTTAATGACATTTTCTCCCTTTGGACTCATGGCGAAGAAGCTACTTCTTCACTGGAAAAAGCTACATGATGACATCAACAAGTTCCATCCCACCATCAGACTCACCATGGGTTACTCTCCAGAATTGGTTGCGTTCTTGGACACACGCACCGTGTTTAAGGACGCTTTAATCTTCTGCAAGCCCACGGATAACCTCATGATGCTCCACTTCTCCAGCTTCCACCTTAAATATGTTAAAGAAGCCATTCCCATGGACAAGTCCTCTATGTAAAGGATCTGCTCAGATGAGGAGGAACACAACAGACACTTACAGATGCTGAAAGATGCCCTTGTAAGAACAGGATATGATGCTGAACTCATTGATCAATAGTTCTGACACGCCACACTGAAAAACCGCACAGACTTCCTCAGAAGACGTACATGGAACACGGTAGACGGAGTACCCTTTGTCATCCAGTGCTTCCTTGGAGTAGAGAGTTTACAGTGTCATCTTCGGAGCCTTCAACATGTCATCAATAAAGACGAACATCTTGTCAAGGTCATCCCCACACCCCCACTACTTGCCTTCAAATAACTGCAAAACCTCAAACAGACCATTGTTTGCAGCAAACTATCCCGTCATCAGGAAAACAGTGACCATGAACCACACAACCCTGTCACAGCAACCTCTGCAAGACGTGCCACAGTACATATCATGAGACTCAGCCAATGTTGTCTACTTGATACATTGCAGGAAAGGATGTTTTGAGGCATGGTACATTGGTGAGACCATGCAATGCGTATAACAATGCACATAACAATGGATGAAAGTTCACCACGCGAAAGTCATCAGGCAGGAGTGTTCCCTTCCAATCGGGAACATTCAAGGACATTCAGCCTCTGATCATCGGGTAAGCGTTCTCCAAGACAGCCTTCAAAGCACACGACAATGCAGAATCACTGAGCAGGAACTAATAGCCAAGTTCTGTATAAACAAAGACAGCCTCAACTGTGATCTTGTGTTCATGTCACACTAGTTGTAATCCCACCATTTGGCTTGAGCTTGCAAAATCCTACTAACTGTCCTGGTTTGAGACAATTCACACTTCTTTAACCTCTGATTATTCAAGGAGCAGCTACTGCGAGTCCTTGATAAGTATGTCCCTGTCAGGCAAGGAGGAAATGGTCAAGTAAGAGAACCTTGGTGTACGAAAAACGATGATTTGCTGGTTAAAAGGAAAAAGGAGGCTTATGTCAGGATGAGGCTTGAAGGCTCGGTTAGTGCAATGGAAAGCTATAGATTAGCCAGGAGGGAGCTAAAGAGTGAATTGAGGAGAGCGAAGAGAGGACATGAGAAGACTTTGGCTGATAGGATTAAGGAGAATCCGAAAGCTTTCTTTAGATATGTTAAGAATAGAAGATTGGTTAGGACAAGATTAGGGCCAGTCATAGACAGCAGTGGGAAGTTGTGCGTGGAGCCTGAAGAGATTGGAGAGGCACTGAACAAATATTTCTCTTCGTATTCACGCAGGGAGATGTAAATGTAGTTGTGGAGAACACTGAGGTACAGGGTTGCAAACTGGAAAGTATTGAAGTAGATAGGGAGGATGTGCTAGATATTCTTGAGGGTTTGAAGTTGGATAAGTCCCCTGGGCCGGACGGGATTTACCTAGGATTCTCTGGGAGGCAAGAGAGGCGATTGCAGAGCCTCTGGCTCTGATCTTCAGGTCGTCATTGGTTACGGGTGTGGTTCCGGAGGACTGGAGGATAGCGAATGTGGTCCCATTGTTCAAGAAGGGGAAGAGAGACATTCCAGGGAATTATAGGCCGGTGAGTCTTACTTCTGTTGTGGGCAAAGTATTGGAGAGAATTATTAGGGATAGGATTTATAGTTATTTAGAGAGAAATGAATGGATTGGGGATAGTCAGCATGGTTTTGTGAAGGGTAGGTCGTGCCTTACTAACCTATTGAGTTTTTTGAAAAAGTGACCAAAGAGGTGGATGGGGGTAAGGCGGTTGATGTGGTATATATGGACTTTAGTAAGGCGTTTGATAAGGTGGCCCATGGAAGACTTCTGCAGAAAATGCAGATGTATGGGATAGAGGGTGATTTAGCTAATTGGGTTAGGAATGGCTAGCAGATAGAAGACAGAGGGTGGTGGTTGATGGGAGATATTCATCGTGGAGTTCGGTGACAAGTGGTGTACCTCAGGGGTCTGTTTTGGGCCCCCTGCTGTTTGTAATTTTTATAAATGATCTGGATGAGGGTATTGAAGGATGGATTAGTAAATTTGCAGATGACACTAAAGTCGGTGGAGTGGTAGATAGTGAAGAGGGGTGTTATAGTTTGCAGAGGGACTTGGACAAGTTGCAGAGCTGGGCCGAGAGGTGGCAAATGGAGTTTAATGTGGAAACGTGTGAGGTAATGCACTATGGCAGAAATAATAAATGTGTAGAGTATAGGGCAAATGGTAGGATTCTTAGTAGTCTAGATGAACAGAGGGATATTGGTGTGTATGTGCATAGATCCCTGAAAGTAGGCAGTCAGGTCGAGAAGGTTGTTAGGAAGGCATATGGAGTCTTGGCTTTTATTGGTAAGAGGGATTGAATTTCGGAGCCGCAACGTCATGTTGCAACTGTACAAAACTCTAGTGCGGCCGCACTTGGAGTATTGTGTGCAGTTCTGGTCCCCACATTATAAGAAAGATGTGGAGGCATTGGAGATGGTGCAGAGGAGGTTTACCAGGATGTTGCCTGGTATGGAGGGCAGGTCCTATGAAGAGAGGTTGAAGGATTTGAGGTTGTTTTCGTTAGAAAGGAGGCGGCTAAGAGGGGATCTTTTGAAACATATAAGATGATTAGAGGTTTAGATAGGGTGGACAGTGATAGCCTTTTTCCTAGGATAGAGAAAGCTAGCACGAGGGGACACAGCTTTAAATTAAGGGGTGATAGTTATAGGACGGATATCAGAGTAGGTTCTTTACCCAAAGGGTGGTTCGGGAGTGGAATGCCCTGCCTGCAGCGGTTGTAGATGCGCCAAGTTTGGTGGCGTTTAAGAGGTTATTTGATAAGTATATGGAAGAGAAGGGAATGGTTTAGTTTGGAGGGGCATTGCTTTTTATATTGGTCGGCGCAACATCGAAGGCTGAAGGGCCTGTTCTGTGCTGTAATGTTCTATGTTCTATGATTATCTCTCTTTCCACTCACATTGTCTGCATCTGTAAAAATTTGATTACCTGGAAAGACTTGCATTCCAACCATTATCTTGCAATTGAGTCTGTGTCTATATGTGTCTTGTTTGTAAACCCAACTCTCCACTCAGCTTATGAAGGAGCTCCAAAAGTTCATAATTCCTAATAAACGTGTTGGACTTTAACCTGGTGTTGCGCAACTTCTCACTTGGTTATAAAAGACGGAGTAATGGTGGAAGTGTGTTTTTCAGAGTGGAGACCTGTAGCTGGTGGTGTTCCACAGTGCTGGGACCTCAGTTGTTTGTAGTATCTGTAAATGATCTGGAGGGAAATATGGAAAAGGTGAGAGGGCATGGAATCCAAGGGGCTTTGGCCTCGTGGATCCTGAACTGGCTTGCCAGCAGAAGGCAGAGAGTGGTTGTGGATGGGTCTTGTTCTGCATGGAGGTTGGTAACCAGTGGAGTGCCCCAAGAATCTGTTCTGGGACCCCTGCTGTTTGTCATTTTCATAAATGACCTGGATGAGGAAGTGGAGGGATGGGTTAGTAAGTTTGCAGACGATACAAAGGTTGGTGGTGTTGTGGATGGTCTGGTGGGACGCCAAAAGTTGCAGCGGGACATAGACAGGATGCAAGACTGGGCGGAGAAGTGGCAGATGGACTTCAATGCAGATAAATGTGTAGTGGTCCATTTTGGCAGGAATAATAGGATGAAGAAGTACAATATAAGGGGTAGGAGTCTTAGCTGTGTTGTAGAGCAGAAGGATCTCGGGGTCCGGGTCCATAGGACTCTTAAATCGGCCTCGCAGGTGGAGGAAGTGGTCAAGAAGGCGTTTGGTGTACTGGCCTTCATTAATCGAGGAATAGAGTTTAGGAGTCAGGAGGTAATGATGCAGCTCTATAAGACTCTTGTCAGACCCCAGTTGGAGGATTGTGCGCAGTTCTGGTCGCCTCATTATAGGAAGGATGTAGAGGCTATTGAGAGAGTTCAGAGGAGATTTACAAGGATGCTGCCTGGATTGGGAGGCAGGCCTTATGAAGATAGGTTGAGGGAGCTAGGACTCTTCTCACTGGAGAGACGTAGGTTGAGAGGCAGCCTGATAGAGGTTTATAAAATGTTGAGAGGAATAGATAGGGTGGACTCTCAGAGACTATTTCCCCGCGCTGAAATGGTCACTACGAGAGGACACAGATTTAAGGTGCAGGGAAGCAAATACAAAGGAGATGTCAGGGGTAGGTTTTTCACTCAAGAGGGTGGTGAGCGAATGGAACTGACTGCCGTCGGAGGTTGTTGAGGCAAACTCACTGGGGTCTTTTAAGAGACTTCTGGATGAGTATATGGAAAAGAATAGGATAGAGGGTTATAGATAGGTCTGTGGATTGGTAGATGTGATTGGTGCAACTCGTGGGCTGAAGGGCCTGTTTGTGCTGTATTGTTCTATGTTCTATGGGTGGTCTGATTAGCAAGTTTGCAGAATACCTGAAGATTGGTGGAGTAGCTGGTAGTGTCAGGGATTGTCAGAGGATATAATGGGATGTAGGTAAATTAGAGACCTGGGCACAGAAATGGCAGATGGAGTTTAATCCATTCAAGTGAAAGATGATGCATTTTGGAGGATCGAATTTAGGTGTAGAAAACCCTGAGAAATATTAACATGTTGCAGCCAAATAAACCCTTGGTTAGACCACATTTGGAATATTGCATGCAGTTCTGGTCAGCACAATACTGGAAGGATGTGGAAGTTTTGGAGGGAAAAAAAGGTTCACCAGAATGTTGCCTGGTCTTGAGTATGTTGGCTACGAGGAGAGGCTGAATAAACTAGGATTGTTTTCAATGGAAAGACAGAGGTTGAGATAGATCTAATAGAGATCTATAAAATTATACTCAAGGTGGATATTCCGAGGCTTTTTTCTAGGGTGGAAGAGGCAATTACAAGGAGGCACAGGTGAGAGGAGACAATGTAAGAGAACTTTTCATGCAGAGAGTGGTGGAAACTTGGAATGTGCTGCCAGAGGAGGTGGGGGAAGCAGTATATTAGCAATATTTAAGAGGTATCTGGATGAGTACATGAATAGGGGGGGAGTAGAGGGATACGGCCTGGGTAAGGGCAGAAGATTTCTTTTAGGTTGATTGGCACAGGCTCGGAGGGCCGAAAGGCCTGTTCCTGTGCTTTACTGTTCTTTGTAGATGTCACTAGCTAGGCCAGCATTGATCACTCATTCCTAATTGTCGAAGAACTTCTTGCCCTTGAGAAGTTGGTGGTGAGTTGCCTCTGTGATCCGCTGCAGTCCATGTGCTGTGGGTTGACCCATAATGCTGTTAAGGAGGGAAGTCCAACAGGTTTATTTGGAAGTACAAGCACAAATGCGGTCACTACGGACTAAACATTGAGGGCTATTCCGTGTTTAGGAAGGACAGAGAGAAAATGGTGGAGCTGCATTGTTGATTAAAGAAGATATTGACACATATTGAGGGAAGTTATTAGTACAGACAATAGGATCAAGATCAAAGAACAGTACAGCAAGGAACAGGCCTTTAAACCCACCAAGTCTGTGCCGATATAGATACCTCTCTAATCAAATATTTTCTTATCTCTGTGTGATCCATATCCCTCTATTCCCTGCCTGTGTATGTATTTATCAGATGTCTCTTGAATGTTGTTAGAAAATCTGCTCCCACCACCTCCTCCAGCAGTGTGTTCCAGGCATTCACCACCCTCTGCGTGAAAAACTTCCCCCTCTCACTTTCAACCTTTGCTCCTGAATAATTGATCCTTTGACCCTAGGATAAAGACTCTGACTATCCACTCTCTCCAAGCCTTTCATAATCTTGTAAACCTCTATCAGGTCTGTCCTCACCCTCCAACGCTCCAGTGAAAACAATAATGATACCTGTTAAAAAAAATACCAAGGGGCAAAACACGTTGGTGGGGGTAGTATACCAACCACCAGAAATGGTCCCAGTTATCCAGGAATCTAAAGTCCTCCCTCCTGCACCTCTTAAGCCACGCATTCAGCTGTGCTATTCTCCTGTTTCTGTGCTTACTAGTTCATGGTACCATTCTGAGATTACAACCCAAAAAGTCCTGCTTTTTCGCCTAACTCTCTGAATCCTTTGATACAAGATCTTATTTCTCTTTCTGTCTGTCATTGGTACCAACATGTACCATGACCTCTGCTTTATCATAAGAAATAAGAAATAGGAGCAGGAGTAGGCCGTCTAGCCCTTAGAGCCTGCCCCACCATTCAATAAGATCATGGCTGATCTGTAGTGGATCAGTTCCACTTTCCCGCTTTCCCCCATAACCCTTAATTCCCTTGTCTATCAGAAACCTATCTACCCGTGACTTAAACATATTCAATGAGGTAGCTTCCACCACTTCAATGGGCAGAGAATTCCAGAGATTCACCACCCTCTGAGTGAAGAAGTTTCTCCTCAACTCTGTTCTAAACTGCACCCTGCCCCCCCTGCCGCACCCCCTCACTTACTTTGAAGCTGTGCCTTCTAGTTCTGTTTTCCTTTCTAAGTAGGAAGAATCTCTCTACCTCTACCCTATCTAGCCCCTTCATAATCTTATAAGTCTCTATAAGATCCCCCCTCAGCCTTCTAAACTCTAAGGAGTACAGACCCACTCTATTAAATCTCTCTTCATAAGCTAACCCCCTCATCTCCAGTATCAGCCCAGTGAACTTTCTCTGCACTCCCTCCAAGGCCAATATATTCTTTTGCAAATAAGGGGACCAAAACTGCACACAGTACTCCAGTTGCGGCCTCACCAGTTGCCTTGTACAGTTGCAGCAAGGGTAATCACCCTACCCCTTCAGGATGCCTTGCCACCGTTCAATGACAACGTGGATTCTGGCTGCAGGACATCCTGGTCAGGAGCTGAATTACCCTGGCAGAACCCAAACTGAGCAACAGCGAGCAAGTTATTGCTGAATTAATGCCACCTGATAGCACCGTTAATGACTCCTTCCATCACTTCACAGATTTTCGCGATAGGCTGATGGGGCAGTAATTGGTTGGGTTGGATTTGTAACTTCCCACATTGTCAGTTTGCTGTCAGTGCTGTAGCTGTAGTGGAACAGCTTGGCTGAGGCTCTGCTCGTTCTGGAGCACAAGTCTTTCAGTATTATAACCAGGAATGTTATCAGGCCCACAGCCTTTGCTGTTTCCAATGCCTTCAGATGTTTCTTGATATTGGATAGACTGAATCAAATTGGCTGCAGAGTGGTATTTGTGATGCTAGTCTACTCTGGAGGAGACCGAGGATGAATCTTCTTGGCACTTCAGTTGTCCACCACCATTCAAGACTGGATAAGGTTAAACTGCAGAGCTTTGGTTTGATCTTCTGGTTGTAGGAACAGCTGATTCTGTCAGCCACATTTGGCTTTTGCTATTTAGTATACAAGTAATTGTTTTGTTGGATCTTCACCAGGTTAGCCGCTCACCTTAAGGTATGTTATTACTCCTGGCTTGTACTCCTGCACTTTTCGCTGAACTAGGGTTGATCCTCTGGTTGTGTGGTATTAGGAAAGTGGGAGATATGCCAGACCATGTGGTTACAGATTATAATTCTGTTCCTACTGATGGATCAGAGTGCCACATGCCCAGTTTTGATCTGCTAAGTCTGTTCACAATCAGGGTGATAGTGCCACGCTGAGACTTTGTCTCCAGAAAGACTGCACGGTGGTCACTCCTACCTTTACTGCCATGGACAGATCAGATTGGTGAGGACACAATCAAGTAGATTTCCTTCTTACTTGTTTCTGAGCTGCTCTTTGTGGTGGACATTGAGGTTTCCCACCCAGAATATACTTTGTACACTTACCACTCTCTGTGCTTCTGCCAATCTGTTTCACTGTACTAGTGCTCTCTAACCTGAGGCAGAGAAAGTGTTGGAAACACTCAGTGGATCTGTATCGAGCAAACAAGTTAATGCCCTTAATGTATAAACTCTGCAGCTAATCTCTCCTCACTGTCTTACCTGCTGTTGTTCCCCACATGACTTCACTTTTGTCTCAGTATGCAACCTGCAATATTTTGTGCTGTGTTCCCAAATTCCTCTTTTCCTGAGGTAACCTGAGTGTGTGTTTCTCTCATTCCAGGCTGCTCAACGGGATCCATCCTAGTCTTCAATATCCCCCCAAAAGGGACAAACATCACCGTTTCTGAAGTACTGGAGCAGCATAGGGACCCAATCACTGACATTGCGTGTGATTATTCTGACAATAAGGTGACAGTACAATCGTAGATGTGCACTCTTTAGAAAATTGTGGCTTTTCAAAAAAAGTTCATGTAGAAAGCGTGCTCTTGTTGGCTACAATTTCTGATCCTCCTTTTAACACAGGATGGTACCACAAGGCTGGAGAATTGTAAATGTTACATCCTAGTTCAGAAAAGATAAAATCACAAAAGTCAGTGTGACTGGTGGTCAGCCAAGCTTTTAAAAACAATTATTTAGGAAAAAATTAAGTCACTGCATCAAAGTTGTGGAATTTCCTCCGTAACAGCATGTTTAAAGTTTATTTATTAGTGTCACAAGTAAGTTTACATTAACACTGCAATGAAGTTACTGTGAAAATCCTTGTGAAAGAACTGTGAATATGATGGGTACAGCTACACCAGATTGATTGCAGTGGCCCTAGAAGATGGCCCATTACCTCCAAAACCTTCTGGAGGGCAACTGGGGACAAAGAACAAATGCTAGCCATGCTCACAATGCCAGAGTCCTCTGATTGAGTCCATTCTTGCCAGTGATGGAGACGTGGTTAAAGGAAGGGGAGCAGTGGCAGCTGAATATCCCTGGGTACAAGTGTTTCAGGTGTGACAGAGGAGGGTCTAGAAGAGGTGGGGGAGTGGTGTTGTTAGTTAGGGAGAGCATCACAGCAGTCAGAGGGAGGAAAATACAGAGGAGTTAGGAGGTGAGTCGCTGTGGGTGGAGTTGAGGAATAGGAAGGGGGCAATTACTATGCTAGAGGTGTATTATAGGTCACCCAACAGCCCGCGGGTATTTGAAGAAGGCATATGTAAAGACATTTTGGATAGGTGCAGAAAGAACAGAGTCGTTATAGTGGGAGATTTTAATCTCTCTAGGGTGGACTGGAAAGTACCTAGACCTGGGGGTTTGGATGGGCAGGAATTTGTAAAATGTGTACTGGAAGGATCATTGGAGCAGTGTGTGGCTAGCCCAACTAGAGAGGGGGCTATATTGGATTTAGTTCTGAGGAATGAGCCAGGGCAGGTGGTTGATGTTGTAGTAGGGGAACATGTGGCTAACAGTGACCACAATTCTGTCTACTTTAGGATGCAGATGGAAAAGGATGCTTGTTGCCCTAGGGGCAGGGTGCTGAATTGGGGGAAGGCTAACTACAGTCGGATTAGGCAGGAACTTATGGAAACTGATTGGGAACGGTTGTTCGAGGGTAAGTCCACTCTAGGCATGTGAGACTCTTTCAAGGGAATACTGAAAATGTTGCAAGATAAATATGTGCCGGCCAAGAGGAAAGATGGGAAAGGTAGGATTAGAGAGCCATGGATTACTAGGGATATTGAGGACTTGGTTAGGAAGAAAAGAGAGGCGTATGATAGGTCAAAGCAGCTGGGAACCGAGACAGCGTTGGAGGAATATAGAGAGAGTAGGAGGGAGCTCAAACGGGGAGTTAGAAGGGCAAAAAGGGGGCATGAAATGATTTTGGCGGATAGGATTAAGGAAAATCCAAAGGCTTTTTACTCCTATGTTAGGAATAAAAGGGTGGTTAGAGAAAAAATCGGACCTCTTAGGGACAGAGGAGGGGAACTGTGCTTAGAGCCTGAGGGAATGGCGGAGATCCTGAATGAATACTTTGCATCGGTATTCACGAAGGAGAGGGGCTTGTTGACAGCTCCTGTCTCTGAAGGAGCTGTGGACCAGTTGAGGGAAATATCCATACTGAGGGAGGAAGTGTTAGAGCTTCTAGGTAGTATTAAAACTGATAAATCTCCGGAGCCTGATTGCATTTATCCCAGGCTGCTTAGAGAGGTGCAAGGTGAAATTGCTGGGCCTCTGAAGCAAATCTTTGTCTCTTCTTTGGACACAGGTGAGGTCCCAGAGGGCTGGAGAATAGCTAATGTTGTACCGTTGTTTAAAAAGGGTAGTAGGAATAACCCTGGAAATTATAGGCCGGTGAGTTTGACGTCAGTGTTAGGGAAGCTGTTGGAGAGGATTCTTAGAGATAGGATGTATAGGCACTTAGAGCGTTGCAATCTGATTAGGGATACGCAGCATGGATTTGTTAAGGGGAGGTTGTGCCTTATGAATCTGGCAGAATTTTTTGAGGAGGTGACGAAAATGGTGGACAAAGGGCGAGCTGTTGATGTCGTCTATGTGGATTTTAGTAAGGCGTTTGACAAAGTCCCTCGTGGGTGGTTAGTTGAAAAGGTCAAGGCTAATAAAATACAAGGACAGGTAGCTAGATGGATAAGCAACTGGCTTGGTAATAGGAGACAGAGAGTAATAGTGGAAAGTAATAGTTCTAGCTGGTGGTGTGCCGCAGGGCCCAGTACTGGGACCTCTTCTATTTGTAATATATATAAATGACTTGGAAGAGGGAGTAAGCGGAGTGATCAATAAGTTTGCAGTCGATACAAAGGTAGCTGGACTTGCAGGTAGTGAGGAGCATTGTCAGGCGATGCAGCAGGACATAAATAGGCTGGTAGCTTGCGCAGATAGATGGCAGATGGAATTCAATACTGATAAGTGTGAGGTGATGCATTTAGGGAGAAAGAATGTAGGGGGAGGTATATGATAAAGGGTAGACCTATTAAGAGTATAGAAATGCAGAGGGACCTGGGGGTGCAGGTGAACAAGTCTCTGAAGATGGCAGAGCAAGTGGAGAAGGTTGTGAAGAAAGCATATAGTATGTTAGCCTTTATAGGAGGGGGTATAGAGTACAAGAGCTGGACTTTAATGTTGCAGTTGTATAAAATGTTGGTTAGATCTCATTTGGAATACTGCGTCCAGTTCTGGTCGCCCTACTACCGAAAGAACATGGAGACCCTGGAGAGAGTGCAGAGGAGGTTTACCAGGATGCTGCCTGGTATGGAAGGTCTGAGTTACGAGGAGAGGTTAGGCATATTGGGACTGTTTTCCTTAGAAAGACGTAGACTTAGAGGAGATCTAATAGAGGTGTACAAGATTATGAGGGTATAGATAGAGTAAACAGGGTTAAGCTTTTTCCTAGGATGGACTCAAATAGCACGAGGGGTCACGGGCTTAGGGTGAGGGGGGTAAGGTATAATTTGGATGCTAGAGGGAGTTTTTTCACACACAGGGTGGTGGGGGTATGGAATGCGCTGCCAAGTAAAGTGGTGGAGGCAGGCACTCTGGAGTTATTTAAGAAATCCTTGGATGGGCACATGAACAGAATGGGAATGGAGGGGTATAGAAAACTGATTTAAAATAGGGATCATGAGCCTTGGGAGTCCCTGGGAAGTGTGTAAATAGATGATGATATTGATGTATTTGTTTTTATCCGACAGGTACTTTGGTCCACCTTGTTGTCTAACAAGGGGCATACACGCGATGGGTTGTAGGAGGGCTGCTCTTGGATTTTTTTTTCGAGAATATCCTAGTGCTTCACGTCGTTAGTGTACGCTTGACCTGGACTATTTGATGGGCAATTCGACAGCTCAGTGACTATTGCTGTGCTGTGCAGATACATGGATTTGGGCCTGTGTCTGTGAGAGTTTGCGCATTCTTCCCGTGCTTGCGTGGGTTTTCTCTGGGTGCTCCGGTTTCCTCCCACATCCCAAAAATGTGCTCTTAGGCTGATTGGCAGAACAAATTCTCCCTAAATTGTCTCAAATTTGGTTCCAATGCATAAATCTATAAACATAGACAGGGATGACAGGGATCATGGGTAGAGATGGGAACATCGAGGTGGCGGCGCGGGCTCGTGGGGCCGAAGGGCCTGTTTCCCGTGCTGTTTTGTTCTTTGTTCTTAAAATATCACCCAATTGAACACCTCATCTCTCCTCAACTCTTAAAATGGAAGGAATTCTGTTAATGTAACCTCTCCTCATAACTTAGCTTTAATCCAGTGTAATTCTGACACATCAACACGGTATTCTGTCCAAAGCTGAACATGTTTTCTGAGGTATAGTGCCCAGACTTGAGTGCAGTACTCCACATGGGGTTTGACCAGAGCTCTGTACAATCTCACTTTGGATTCTAATCGTTGTTGAAGTAAAGGCCAACATTCAATTAACTTCAACTTATTAGAGCATAAGACACAGGAGCAGAATTAAGCTATTCAGTCCATCGAGCCCACCCTGCCATTCAATCATAGAACATAGAATGTTACAGCGCAGTACAGGCCCTTCGGCCCTCGATGTTGTGCCGACCAGTGGAACCAATCTAATGATCCTCTAACTTAAACTATTCCAATATTATCCATATGTCTATCCAATGACCATTTGAATGCCCTTAATGTTGGTGAAACCACTACTGCTGCAGGCAGGGCATTCCATGCCCTTGCTACCTTCTGAGTAAAGATGAAGATAAATAACTCACATCCTTCATCTAACTTACTTGTTCCCTTCTCAAAGAAGTCTATTTTTGCCTCTCTCTTACCTTTTATATACTGGAACAAACTCTATCTTTTATACTACTAGCTAGGCAGGAAGGAAGTGGTAGAGCCAGGGAACCGTGGTGTACCAAGGAAGTTAGTTCACTAGTGAAGAGGGAAAAGGAGGCTTATATAAAGATGAAACGTGAAGGCTCGGTTAGGGCACTGGACAGTTATAAATTAGCCAGGACGGAGCTAAAGAGGGAGACAAGAAGAGCTAGAAGAGGACATGAGAAGACTTTGGCGGATAGGATAAAGGAGAACCCTAAAGCTTTTTATAGATATGTTAAGAATATAAAATTGGTTAGGTCAAGATTAGGGCCAGTCAAAGACAGTAGTGGGAAGTTGTGCGTGGAGCCTATAGAGATTGGTGAGGCACTAAATGAATATTTTTCGTCGATCTTCAAGCGGGAAAATGTCAACGGAGTTGGGGAGAATACTGGGATACAGGTCTGTAGATTAGACAGGATAGAGATACATAAAGAGAGGTGTTAGCTATTCTTGAGAGTGTGAAAATAGATAAATCGCCTGGGCCGGATGGGATTTATCCCAGGTTACTCTGGGAGGCTAGAGAGGAGATTGCAGAGCCTTTGGCTTTGATCTTCATGTCGTCGTTGGCTACAGGTATAGTGCCGGAAGACTGGAGGATAGCAAATGTTGTCCCCTTGTTTAAGAAGGGGAGCAGAGACCATCCTGCAAATTATAGACTAGTGAGCCTTACATCTGTCGTGGGGAAAGTTTTGGAAAGAATTATAAGGGATCGGATTTATAGTCATTTAGAAAGAAATTAATTGATTAGGGATAGTCAGCATGCATTTGTGAAGGGAAGGTCGTGCCTCACAAACCTTATTGAGTTTTTTGAAAAGGTGATCAAAGAGATGGATAAAGGTAAGGCAGTTGATGTGGTGTATATGGATTTTAGCAAAGCGTTTGATAAGGTTCCCCATGGAAGACTACTGCAGAAAATGCAGATGCATGGGACTGAGGGAGATTTAGCAATTTGGATTAGGAATTGGCTAGCTGATAGAAAACAGAGGGTTGTGGTTGATGGGATATATTCAACCTGGAGTTTAGTTACTAGTGGTGTACCTCAGAGATTTGTTTTGGGGCCACTGTTGTTTGTTGTTTTTATAAATGACTTGGATGAGGGTGTAGAGGGATGGGTTAGTAAATTTGCTGATGACACCAAAGTTGGAGGAGTTGTAGACAGTGAGGATGGATGCTACAGTTTGCAGAGGGACATAGATAAGCTTCAGAGCTGGGCCGAGAAGCGGCAAATGGGGTTTAATGTGGAAAAGTGTGAGGTGATTTAGTTTGGTAAGAGTAATATGTGTGCAGAATATAGGGCTAATGGTAGGACTCTTAGTAGTATAGATGAGCAGACAGATCTCGGTGTACAGATCTCTGAAAGTTGGTACTCAAGTTGATAAAATTGTTAAGAAGGCGTATAGTGTGTTAGCATTTATTGGTAGAGGGATTGAATTTCAGAGCCGAGATGTCATCTTGCAACTGTGCTGTAATGTTCTATGTTCTATAGCTAGCTTACACTCGCATTTCATCTTCTCTCCCCTTGTTGCTTTTTTAGTCTTCCTCTGCTTGCTTTTCAAGGTTTCCTAATCCTCGCCACCTTGAATGCTTTTTCTTTTGTTTTTATGCTGTCCTTGACTTCCCTCGTCAGCCATGGATGCCTCGTCCTCCCCTTTGCGTGTTTCCTCCTCCTTGGGATGAATTTCTGTTGTTCCTTCTGAATAACCCCCCAAAACTCCTACCATTGCTGTTCCACTGTCTTCCTTGCTCAGCTCTCTTTCCAATCAACTCTGCCCAGCTCCTCCCTCATGTTTCTGTCGTTACCTTTATTTAATTGTAATAACGTTACATCTGATTCAAACTGCAGGGTAAATTCTATCAGATTGTGGTCACTGCTTCTGAAAGTTTCCTTCACCTAAAATTCCCTAATCAAGTCTGCCTTTTTACAGATCATCAAATCCAGAATTGCCTGCTCCCTAGTAGTCTCTGTCACAAGCTCTCCAAAAAAAAACTCTTAGACATTCCACAAATTCCTTTTCTTAGGATCCACTACCTACCTGATTTTCCCAGTCCACCTGCACATTGAAGTCCCCCATGATTATTATAATATTGCCTTATTTATGTGCTTTTTGATCTCATGGTTTATTTTCTGCCCCAAATCCTGAATACTGCTAGGGAGCCTGAACATAACTCCCATCAGGGTCTTTTTACCTTTCTGATTCCTCAACTCCACCTATAGAGATTCTTTGCCTTCTAATCCAATGTCGCTTTTTGCTATCAGTTTAACTTAATTCCTTACTAATAATGCAACCTCACCCTCTTTGTCCATCTGTCCTTTCGATCAGACATATATCTTTGACATTTAGATCCTCTTACATAGAACATAGAACATAAAACATTACAGCACAGAACAGGCCCTTCGGCCTTCAATGTTGTGCCGACCAAAATAAAAAGCAATGCCCCTCCAAACTAAACCATTCCCTTCTCTTCCATATACTTATCAATTAACCTCTTAAACGCCACCAAACTTGGCGCATCTACAACAGCTGCAGGCAGGGCATTCCACTCCCTAATCACTCTTTGAGTAAAGAACCTACCTCTGATATCCGTCCTATAACTCATACCCCTTAATTTAAAGCTGTGTCCCCTCGTGCTAGCTTTCTCCATCCTAGGAAAAAGGCTATCACTGTCCACCCTATCTAAACCTCTAATCATCTTATATGCTTCAATAAGATCCCCTCTTAGCCGCCTCCTTTCTAACGAAAACAACCTCAAATCCTTCAACCTCTCTTCATAGGACCTGCCCTCCATACCAGGCAACATCCTGGTAAACCTCCTCTGTACCCTCTCCAATGCCTCCACATCTTTCTTATAATGTGGCGACCAGAACTGCACACAATACTCCAAGTGCGGCCGCACTAGAGTTTTGTACAGTTGCAACATGATGCTGCGGCTCCTAAATTCAATCCCCCTACCAATAAAAGCTAAGACTCCATATGCCTTCTTAACAACTTTATCCACTTGACTGCCTACTTTCAGGGATCTATTGACACATACACCAAGATCCTTCTGTTCCTCAACACTATTAAGAGCCCTACCATTAGCCCTATACTCTACACATTTATTGTTCCTGCCAAAGTGCATTACCTCACACTTTTCCACATTAAACTCCATTTGCCACCTCTCGGCCCAGCTCTGCAACTTGTCCAAGTCACTCTGTAAACTATAACACCCCTCTTCACTATCTACCACTCCACCGACTTTAGTGTCATCTGCAAATTTACTGATCCATCCCTCAATACCCTCATCCAGATCATTTATAAAAATTACAAACAGCAGGGGCCCCAAACAGACCCCTGAGGCACACCACTTGTCACCGAACTCCACGATGAATATCTCCCATCAACCACCACCCTCTGTCTTCTATCTGCCAGCCAATTCCTAATCCAATTAGCTAAATCACCCTCTATTCCACACATCTGCATTTTCTGTAGAAGTCTTCCATGGGCCACCTTATCAAACGCCTTACTAAAGTCCATATATACTACATCAACCGCCTTACCCCCATCCACCTCTCTGGTCACTTTCTCAAAAAACTCAATGAGGTTAGTAAGGCATGACCTACCCTTCACGAAACCATGCTGACTATCCCCAATCAATTCATTTCTCTCTAAATAACTATAAATCCTATCCCTAATAATTCTCTCCAATACCTTGCCCACAACAGAAGTAAGACTCACTGGCCTATAATTCCCTGGAAGGTCTCTCTTCCCCTTCTTAAACAACGGGACCACATTCGCTATCCTCCAGTCCTCCGGAACCATACCCGTAACCAATGAGGACCTGAAGATCAGAGCCAGAGGCTCTGCAATCTCCTCTCTTGCCTCCCAGAGAATCCTAGAGTAAATTACACAGGTACTGTGTGAGTCCCCATTCAGTGTTCTGCCAGATCCCAGTTAATCCTGTGTTTCCAATGATACAGTGTCTTTTTGATTGAATCAATAGGCATGTGTTGCGGATCTGGTGACAGCTGATGACTCTGGCGTCCTGTGTATTTGGAAATCAGGGGAAGACTTTAAATTAATGTACAAGATTGCAGCTTACGGGTAAGTGATACTCCAGTTTTTCTCTCAGTCCAGCAGACAACGTATTGACAATTATTGATTGTGCTGTTAGAGACAGACTGTCAAGGGGACTTACAAATCCACTTTTTGGAATGTTAATCCAGAGCCTGAGAGTTCAAATGCTAACATATCATGGGGGCAGCACAGTGATTAGCATTGCTGTCTCTCAGCTCCAGGGACCCGAGTTCAATTCCTGGCTTGAGTCATTGACTGTGTGAAGCTTGTATGTTCTCCCCGTGTCTGTGTGAGTTTCCTCCAGGTGCTCCGGTTTCCTCCCACAGTTCAAAGATGTGCGGGTTAGGTTAATTGGCCATGCTGAATTATCTCTTAGTGTCAGGGGGTCTAGCAGGGTAAATACACGGGCATAGGCCCTACGTGGGAGTGTGGTGGGTGCAGACTTGTGGGTTGAATGGCTTCTTTTTGCACTGTGGGGATTCCATGACACCAAGGTGGAACTTGTTTTGTGAGGCAAACTCTGCCAGTTCATTGTGATAGCCTAAACTAGTCCGGCCTGGATGTAACTCCGTTCCCACACTCTGTGATTACCTTAGTGAATTAGTCATTCCAACACAAGCACATTAGGAGCTGCAGAAGGATAATCAATGTGTTCTTATCCTGGGAATAAATGCCCTCCCATCCCAGGCTGCCTACTTTTCCTTTGCCAGGACACCTACAGCATCATTTCTACTCAGCCTGAAGTGACAGTCCTGTGAGCACTACTCACAAGCAGAGTCTAAAGACCCTTTGGTCCATTTGCTTCCTTGTTTTTTGCTGATCTGTTTGCTTATTTTGTTCATCTGTGCAATTAGTCTTTTATGTCAGCTTCTCTTCATTAATCACGTCGTATTCTACATAACAGAACTAAGATGCCTCTGTCCACGACAGTATCGGTAAGAGTGACCACCACACAGTACTTGTGGAGACAAAGTCCTGTCTTCAGTCTCACATTGAGACTGACCTCCATCATGTTGTGTAGCACTAACACTGTGCTAAATGGGACAGACTTCAAACAGATCGAGCAACTTAAGACTGGGTGTCCATGAGGCGCTGTGGGTATCATAATATTCTGTTCAACCTCGTTTGTATCTTCATGTCCCAGCATATCCCCCTCTCAACCATTACAACTAAGGCAGGGGTTCAACCCTAGTTCAACGGAGAGTGCAGGAGGGCATGCCAGGAGCAACACCAGGCATATCTAAAAATGATGAAGTGACAACCTGGTGAAGCTACAAAACACGTTACTTTGCACCAAACAGTTGAATCATCAAGCAATAGGCAAGAGCAAAGCAATTGCACAACCAGTGGATTAGATCTAATCCTGCCACATCCAGTCGTGAATGGTGGTGGACAACTAAACAACTCGCTGGAGAATGATGCTCCAAAATATCCCCATTCTCAATGATGGAGGAGGCCAGCATTCTCTGGCTGAAGATATTTCTACTTATCTTAGTCCTAAATGTTCTATGTTATATCTTCAAACTGTGACCCGTAGTTCTGGTCACCCCCATACCTAGAACATCCTTTCTGCAGATATCCTGTCACCCGCCATCTCCCACACCACCCCCCCAATTCTTCTGAAATCAGTGAATATAATCCTATACATATATATATATAGTAATATACAGCATACATCAGACTTGCCATCTCAGGAATGAGTCTGGTAAACCTTTGCTGTACTCCATCTATAGCAAGAACACCCTTCCTCAGATGAGCAAATCAAAACTGAACACAATATTCCAAGTATGATTTCACCAAGACCCTGTATAATTGCATCAAGACATCCCTCTCCTGTATTCGAATTCTCTCATTTTGAAGACCAAATACCACTTGCTTTTTTTGTTGCCTGCTGCATCTGCATGCTGACCTTCAGTGACTAGTGCACGAGGATAGTCCAGTCTTGTTGTAGGTTTCCCTCTCCTAATTTATAGCCGTTCAGATAATTTTCTGTTTTTGCTTGCAAAGTGGATAACCTCACATTTAATCATATTATTTTGTTTGTACCAGGCATTTGTGCATTCTCTCAACTTGTCCAAATCACACTGAATCGTCTCTGTATCCTCCTCACAGCTCACCTTCCCATTCAGCTTTGTATCATTTGCAAATTTGGAGCTATTACATTTTGATTCCTCACCTAAATCAATAGTATACATTATGAATAGCTGGGATCCCAGCACTGATCCCTGCCGTACCCTGCTACTTGCTGCCTGCCATTCGGATAAATACGTTTATCTATTTGTTTCTTCTCTGCCAACCAGTTTTCTATCCATCTCAGTAAACTACCCCCAATCCCATGTGCTTTAATTTTAAACACGAATCTCTTTTATGGGACCTTGTCAAAAACCTTCTGAAAGTAATAGAAATACTCATTTGGGAACTCGCCCATCTCTAGTGGATCTGCACATAGAAAGTAGGCACTAATGACAGGGGGATATCTCTGAGAGTTTGGCCATTGAGTATATATGAGTAGAACTGAAAAAAAAGGGGAAATCCTTTTGATAGGCTCCCAAATAGTTGGCGAGAAATTGAGGAACAAATATCTAAGGAGATTACAGATAGTTTCAAGAAAAATAGAGTGGTAATAGTCATAGATTTTAACTTTCCCAACATTGACTGGGACAGCCTTAGTGTTAGAGGGTTGGATAGAGAGAAATTTGAGTGTATTCAGGAGGAATTTCTCATTCAGTATGTGGATGGTCTGACTAGAAAGAGGGTCAAACTTGACCTTGTCTTGGGAAATAAGGGAGTGCAGGTGACAGAAGCGTTAATGAGGGATCACTTTTAGACCAGTGACCATAATTCTATTAAGATAGCTATTGAGAATAATACGTCTGGCCCAAAATTAAAATTCTAACTTGGGCTGGAGAGCCTATTCCAATACTCTTTGTTGCTTTGATGAGAGGCTGGATAGACTGGGACTTTTTTCTCTGGAGTGGAGAAAGCTGAGGGATGATCTTACAGAGGTCTATAAAATAATAAAGAGTGTAGATCAGCTAGATAGTCAGTATCTTTTCCCAAAAATAGGGGAGTCTAAAACTAGAGGGCGTGGGTTTAAGGTGAGAGGGAAGGAATACAGAACTATCAGAGGGACAATTTTTTCAGACACAGGGTGGTGAGCGTCCCATACAAACTGCCAGAGGTAGTAGTAGAGGCGGTACAATTTTATGTTTTAAAAACATTCAGCCAGTTACGTGGGTAAGATGGGTATAGAGGGATATGGGCAATTGGGATTAGCTTAGGGGCTTAAAAAAAAGGTGGTATGGACAAGTTGGGTTGAAGGGCCTGTTTCCATGCAGTAAACTTCTATGACTCTCCAACCTCTATGATTATAACTGGGCATCTGGAAAGGTAAAACACAATCCATCAGAGTCAGCATGGTTTTATGAAGTCAAAAGAAAAAATGGTGGAAAATTTTAGCAGATCTAGCGGCATCTGTAAGGAGAGATGTTTCAAGTCCAGATGACACTCTGTTAACACAGATTCAGATTCCAGCATCTGCAGTAATTTGCTTTTATTTATATGGTTTTATAAAGGGTAAATTGTGTTTTATTCATTTGCTGGAGTTCTTCAAAGATGTAGCGAGCAAAATAGATCATGATTACTGACCCAAAGTGACTTGCACCAGGGGGCAAATAATCTGTCCAGAGAATGTGTTCCATTGACCCTCAGTCCAGGTACAATACCTACACAGTGCAATAATAGGGATTTACATTTATACAGCGCTTATCACACCAAACTCTCTCAAAGTGCCTGACGTCATTTATGTGGAGTGAACAAAGAAAATTATAGCACAGGAACAAGCCCTTTGAGCCTGCATCAACCGTGCTGCCCGACTGAACTAAAACCCCCTACCTTCTGAGGACGCATTCCTCTATTCCTATCCTAATCATGTATTTGTCCCAATACCCCTTAAAAGTCACTATCATATCTGCTTCCATACTCCCCCGGTAGTGAGTCCCAGGTACCCACCACCCTCTGTGTAAAGAACAAAACAGCATGGGAAACCGGCCCTTCGGCCCAACGAGCCCACAACACCACCCCGATGTTTCCACCTCTACCCGTGATCCTTGTCCATGTTTATAGATCTATGCATTGAAACCAAATTTGAGACAATTTAGGGAGAATTTGTTTTGCCAATTAATCCTAAGAGCACATCTTTGGGACGTGGGAGGAAACCAGAGCTCCCAGAGAAAACCCACGCAAGCACGGGGAGAATGCGCAAACTCCCACAGACACAGACCCCAAATCCATGTATCTGCACAGCACAGTGATAGTCACTGAGCTGTCATGTTGCCCATCAGATGGTCCAGGTCAAGCATACACTAACGACGTGAAGCAGTAGGATACTCTCAAAAAAGATCCAAGAGCAGTCCTCTCACGACCCATCGCGTGTACGCCCCTTGTTAAGACAACAAGGTGGACCAAAGCACCTGTAGGATAAAAACAAGTACATCAATATCATCATCTATTTACACACTTCCCAGGAACTCCCAAGGCTCATGATCCATATTTTAAATCAGTTTTCTATACCTCTCCATTCCCATTCTGTTCATGTGCCCATCTAAGTATTTCTTAAATAACTCCAGAGTCCCTGCCTCCACCAATTTGGCAGTGCATACCATACCCCCACCACCCTCTGTGTGAAGAAACTCCCTCTAGCATCCAAATTATACGTGACCCCTCATGCTATTAGGAAAAAGCTTAACCCTGTTTACTCTATCTATACCCCTCATAATCTTGTACACCTCTATTAGATCTCGTCTAAGTCTACGTCTTTCTAAGGAAAACAGTCCCAATTTGCCTAACCTCTCCTCGTAACTCAGACCTTCCATACCAGGCAGCATCCTGGTAAACCTCCTCTGCACTCTCTTCAGAGTCTCCACGTCCTTCCGGTAGTAAGGCGACCAGAACTGGACGCAGTATTCCAAATGAGGTCTAACCAGCGTTTTATACAACTGCAACATTAAAGGCAGCTCTTGTACTCTATACCCCTTCCTATAAAGGCTAACATACTATATGCTTTCTTCACAACCTTCTCCACTTGCTCTGCCACCTTCAGAGACTTGTTCACCTGCACCCCCAGCTCCCTCTGCGTTTCTATACTCTTAATAGGTCTACCCTTTATCATATACCTCCCCTCTACATTCTTTCTCCCGAAATGCATCACCTCACATTTATCAGGATTGAATTCCATCTGCCATCTATCTGCCCAAGCTACCAGCCTATCTATGTCCTGCTGCATCACCTGACAATGCTCCTCACTATCTGCAAGTCCAGCCATCTTTGTATCGTTTGCCAGCTTGCTGATCACTCCACTTACTCCCTCTTCCAAGTCATTTATATATGTTACAAATAGAAGAGGTCCCAGTACTGGGTCCTGCGGCACACCACTAGTGACCGACCTCCAGCTAGAAAAACACCCTTCCGCTATTACTCTCTGTCTCCTATTACTAAGCCAGTTGCTTATCCGTCTAGCTACCCGTTCTTGTATCCCATGAGCCTTGACCTTCTTAACTAACGTCCCATGAGGGACTTTGTCAAACGCCTTACTGAAATCCATATCGATGACTTGCCTCATACATCTCCTTTAAACTTGCCCCTTGCACCTTAAACCTGTGCTCCAAACATTTTTATGAATTTGGAACAGGAGTAATCTACTCAGCTCCTCAAGCCTGCTGCACTATTCAGTAAGATCGTGGTTGACCTGGTTATAACCTCAACTCCACGTTCCTGTTGACTCTAACAACCTTTCACCCCTTTGTTTATCAAATATCTATCTCTGCCTTAAAAATATTCAAAGATTCTGCTTCTGTTGCCTTTTGAGGAAGAGAATTCCAAAAACTCATGACCCCCAAGAGAAAACATTTCTTCTTATCTCTGTCTTCAATGGGCAAATCCTTATTTTTGACAGTGACCCTGGTTCCATATCTTCCCAAAAGAGGAAGCATCCTCTCCACGTCCACTCAAAACGCCTCAGAATCTTATAGGTTTCTGACAAATCGCATTTTATTCTTCTAAACTCTGGTGGATACAAACCTAACATCTCCAACCTTTCCTCATGAGAATTTAGCTCCATTCCTGGTATTAGTCTAGTGAACCTTCTCTAACACATTTACATTTTTCCTTAAATAAGGAGACCAGTATTCTACACAATACTCTAGATGTGGTCTCACCAATGCCTTCTACAACCGAAGCGTAACCTCCCTACCTTTTCACTTCACACCAGCAGAATTCTATGAACGGGTAATTGTTCAATTGTGTTGTTTTTTTGTACGTTTAGAGAAAGGGAACAGGGATAGTCCAGGAAATTACCGACCGGTGAGTCTGACTTCAGTGGTTGGTAAGCTGATGGAGAGGCTTCTGAGGGATACGATATATGAACATTTGGAGAAGTTTGGACTGATTAGAAATAGTCAGCATGGTTTTGTCAAGGGCAGGTTATGCCTTACGAGCCTAGTTGAGTTCTTCGAAAATGTGACTGAACACATTGACGAAGGAAGGGCGGTGGACATAGTGTACATGGACTTTAGTAAGGCGTTTGATAAGGTCCCCCATGCAAGGCTTCTGGAGAAGGTGAGAGGGCATGGGATCCAAGGGGCTTTGCCCTGGTGGATTCAGAACTGGCTTGCTGGCAGAAGGCAGAGAGTGGTTGTGGATGGGTCTTGTTCTGCATGGAGGTCGGTAACAAGTGGAGTGCCCCAGGGATCTTTTGTGAGACACCTGCTGTTTGTCATTTTCATAAATGACCTGGATGAGGAAGTGGAGGGATGGGTTAGTAAGTTCGCCGATGATACAAAGGTCGGTGGTGTTGTAGATGGTCTGGAGGGATGTCAAAAGTTGCAGCGGGACATAGACAGGATGCAAGACTGGGCGGAGAAGTGGCAGATGGACTTCAACGCGGATAAATGTGTAGTGGTCCATTTTGACAGGAATAATGGGATGAAGGAGTACAATATAAGAAGGCATATGGAGTCTTAGCTTTTATTGGCAGGGGGATTGAATTTAGGAGCCGCAGCATCATGTTGCAACTGTACAAAACTCTAGTGCGGCCGCACTTGGAGTATTGTGTGCAGTTCTGGTCCCCACATTACAAGAAAGATGTGGAGGCATTGGAGAGGGTACAGAGGAGGTTTACCAGGATGTTGCCTGGTATGGAGGGCAGGTCCTATGAAGAGAGGGTGAAGGATTTGAGGTTGTTTTCGTTAGAAAGGAGGCGGCTAAGAGGGGATATTATTGAAGCATATAAGATGATTAGAGGTTTAGATAGGGTGGACAGTGATAGCCTTTTTCCTAGGATGGAGAAAGCTAGCACGAGGGGACACAGCTTTAAATTAAGGGGTATGAGTTATAGGACGGATATCAGAGGTAGGTTCTTTACGCAAAGAGTGATTAGGGAGTGGAATGCCCTGCCTGCAGCTGTTGTAGATGCGCCAAGTTTGGTGGCGTTTAAGAGGTTAATTGATAAGTATATGGAAAGAAGGGAATGGTTTAGTTTGGAGGGGCATTGCTTTTTATTTTGGTCGGCACAACATCGAAGGCCGAAGGGCCTGTTCTGTGCTGTAATGTTCTGTGCTGTAATGTTCTATGTTCTATGTTCTATAAGGGGTAGAAGTCTTAGCTATGTTGTAGAGCAGAAGGATCTCGGGGTCTGGGTCCATAGGACTCTTACATCGGCCTCGCAGGTGGAGGAAGTGGTCAAGAAGGCGTATGGTGTACTGACCTTCATTAATTGAGGAATAGAGTTTAGGAGTCAGGAGGTAATGATGCAGCTCTATAAGACTCTTGTCAGACCCCAGTTGGAGTATTGTGCGCAGTTCTGGTGGCCTCATTATAGGAAGGATGTAGAGGCCATTGAGAGAGTGCAGAGGAGATTTACAAGGATACTGCCTGGATTGGGAGGCAGGCCTTATGAAGATAGGTTGAGGGAGCTGGGACTCTTCTCACTGGAGAGACGTAGGTTGAGAGGCAACCTGATAGAGGTTTATAAAATGTTGAGAGGAATAGATAGGGTGGATTCTCAGAGACTATTTCCCCGAGTTGAAATGGTCACTACGAGAGGACACAGATTTAAGGTGCAGGGAAGCAAATACAAAGGAGAGGTCAGGGGTAGGTTTTTCACTCAGAGGGTGGTGAGTGAATGGAACCGACTGCCGTCGGAGGTTGTTGAGGCAAACTCACTGGGGTCTTTTAAGAGACTTCTGGATGAGTATATGGAAAAGAATAGGATAGGGGGTTATAGATAGGTCTGTGGATTGGTAGATGTGATCGGCGCAACCCGTGGGCTGAAGGGCCTGTTTGTGCTGTATTGTTCTATGTGAAAGAATAGTGGTCAAAACACTTGCACAATTGCCTGGTTCTCTTCCAGTACTAAGGGACTGTGCCCCACTGCTGAGCCATCAGTACTAACCAGTTAATTGTTGCCAGGGGCACTTGTTCATCTGTGAAGATGTGGAATGGGATCATTGCAGCTGGATACGGGAGTGGCCAGATCCTGATTTACAATGCAGCAACCGGTACAGTAAACGTGGTGGTGAATGCTCATGCACGCTGGATCTGCACACTCGACGTTGCGTCTGAAAGTGGCAAGGTATCATCAAGTTGCTTTCTATTGCTGTTCGCTGACTGCTCTGTCTCATTGCTTTGTGGCTTCTTTAAGCAGTTAGATTGTTCACATCACATCATAACATCTCTGTCTCACACAGCTGCTGTCAGGGGGAGAGGATTCTTTTCTCAGGATTTGGAGAATCTATCGCAACCCAGAGTCTAACACCATAGAGGTTAGTAGGACTGAGTGTTGCTCAAAACTTCAAAATCACTTCTGCTTTCAGTTGTATTTAGTGTTCTCAATTCTCATTTGACATCTAAGCTTGATTTGGAATGAATTTCACATTAAATTTGACAGAGCATTCAAAGTTCAAATCTATATCCAGTTCATCCAAATCTATATCCAGGGAGCCTGAACCGGTGCCCTCAGGTAAATATTGGGTGAGAAAGAGGATGTAATAATGAGAAAATGACTGAGGCATTGAACAGGTATTTTGTATTGGTCTTTTGTAAAACACAAACCATATGTCATCAACTTTTGGCAGGAAAGGCTATGGCAGATGAGGACCCGGAAACTATCATTAGAATGAAAGAGGTAGTATTGGGCAAGCTAATGGGGCTAAAGGTAGACAAATCCCCTGCTTCTGATGCAATGCATCCCAGGTTACTAAAAGAGATGGTGGGGGAAATAGTAATTTACAAAAAATCGCTGGACTCTGGAGTTGCATCAATCATATTCCTACCTACCAGGCCATAGAACTATCTATAACTCCCAGTCCCATTAAATTCCATGTACTCATCCAGAAGTCTTTTAAAAGACCCCGAGTTCGCCTCTACCACCACTGATGGCAGCCAATTCCATTCATTCATCACCCTCTGAGTGAAAACCTTACCCCTGACATCTCCTCTGTACCTACTCCCCAGCACCTTAAATCTGTGTCCTCTCATAGCAACCATTTCAGCCCTGGGAAATAGCCTCTGAGAATCCACCATATCTATACCTCTCAACATCTTATAAACCTCTACCAGGTCGCCTCTCAACCTTCGTCTCTCCAAGAAGAAGAGACTTAGCTCCCTCAACCTATCTACATAAGACATGCCTCCCAATCCGGGCAACATCTTTGTAAATCTCCTCTGCACCTTCTCAATAACTTCCAAATCCTTCCTATAGTGAGGCGACCAGAACTGCGCACAGTACTCCAAGTGGGATCTGACAAGGATCTTATAAAGTTGCAGCATTACCTCCCGACTCCTAAACTCAATCCCTTGATTAATGAAGGCTAGCACATAATACACCTTGACCACATCCTCCACCTGCAAGGCCGATTTAAGAGTCTTGTGGACCTGGACCCCAAGGTCCTTCTGCTCCTCAACACTGTTAAGAATCCTACCCTTGATGTTATACTCCTTCATCCCATTGGTTCTGCCAAAATGGATCACCACACATTTATTTGCGTTGAACTCCATTTGTCACTTCTCCACCCAGTCTTGCATCCTATCTATGGCACACTGCAACTTCAGACATCCCTCCAGACCATCCACAACACCACCAACCTTCGTGTCGTTGGCAAACTTACTAACTCATCCCTCCACTTCTTCATCCAGGTCATTTATGAAAATGACAAACAGCAAGGGTTCTAGAACAGATCCCTGGGGCACTCCACTGGTGACCGACCTCCATGCAGAAAAAGACCCATCCACAACCACTCTCTACCTTGTTCAGGCAAGCCAGTTCTGGATCCACAAGGCTAAAGCCCCTTGGATCCCATGGCCTCTCACCTTCTCAAGAAGTCTTGCATGGGGGACCTTATCAAACACCTTGCTGAAATCCATGTAAACCACATCCACCACTCTTCCTTCGTCAATGTGTTCAGTCACATTTTCGAAGAACTGAACTAGGCTCGTAAGGCACAACCTGCCCTCGACAAAGCTGCTTTGACTATTTCTGATCATATTGAACTTCTCTAAATGCTCATAAATCCTGTCCATCAGAGTCCTCTCCATCAACTTACCAACCACTGAGGTCAGACTCATCGGTCGGTAATTTCCCGGGATATCCCTGTTCCCTTTCTTGAAAATAGGGACCATATCCGCAATCATTCAATCCTCTGAACCTCTCCCGTCTCCATTGACGACACAAAGATCATTGCCAGGGGCTCTGCAATCTCTTTCCTCACCTCTTTAACTTTAACTTTACTAATATTGATTGGAATAGCTATAGCTCTAGCTCGTTAGAGGGGTCAGTTTTCGTACAGAGTGTGCAGGAAGGTGTTTTGACTCAGTATGTAGAGAGGCCAACTAGAGGTGAGGCTACATTGGATTTGGTGCTGGGCAATGAGCCAGACCAGGTGTTAGGCTTGGAAGTTAGTGAACATTTTGGTGATAGTGACCACAATTCGGTTACGTTCACCTTAGTGATGGATAGGGATAGGCATGAAGCTGGGGCAGTAGTTATAGCTGGGGGAAGGGTAATTATGAGGCCATCAGGAGAGAATTAGGGTGCATAGATTGGACTAGGAAACTACAGGGACTGGGAACATCTGGAATGTGGTGCTTATTCAAGGAGCAGCTGCTGCGAGTCCTTGATAAGTATGTCCCTGTCAGGCAGGGAGGAAATGGTCGAGTAAGAGAGCCTTGGTGTAACGAAAAAGTTGATTTGCTGGTTAAAAGAAAAAGGAGGCTTATGTCAGGATGAGGCTTGAAGGCTCAGTTAGTGCAATGGATAGCTATAGATTAGCCAGGAAGGAGCTAAAAAGTGAATTGAGGAGAGCTAAGAGGGGACACGAGAAGATGTTGGCTGATAGGATTAAGGAGAATCCTAAAGCTTTCTTTCGATATGTTAAGAATAGAAGATTGGTTAGGGCAAGATTAGGGCCAGTCATAGACAGCAGTGGGAAGTTGTGCGTGGAGCCTGAAGAGATTGGAGAGGCACTGAATAAATATTTCTCTTCGGTATTCACGCAGGGTGATGTAAATGTAGTTATGGAGAACACTGAGGTACAGGGTAGCAAACTGGAAAGTATTGAAGTAGATAGGGAGGATGTGCTAGATATTCTCGAGGGTTTGAAGTTGGATAAGTCCCCTGGGCCGGACGGGATTTACCCTAGGATTCTCTGGGAGGCAAGAGAGGCGATTGCAGAGCCTCTGGCTCTGATCTTCAGGTCGTCGTTGGTTACGGGTGTGGTTCCGGAGGACTGGAGGATAGCGAATGTGGTCCCGTTGTTCAAGAAGGGGAAGAGAGACCTTCCAGGGAATTATAGGCCAGTGAGTCTTTCTTCTGTTGTGGGCAAAGTATTGGAGAGAATTATTAGGGATAGGATTTATAGTTATTTAGAGAGAAATGAATTGATTGGGGATAGTCAGCATGGTTTTGTGAAGGGTAGGTCGTGCCTTACTAACCTCATTGAGTTTTTTGAAAAAGTGACCAAAGAGGTGGATGGGGGTAAGGCGGTTGATGTGGTATATATGGACTTTAGTAAGGCGTTTGATAACGTGGCCCATGGAAGACTTCTGCAGAAAATGCAGATGTATGGGATAGAGGGTGATTTAGCTAATTGGATTAGGAATTGACTAGCAGATAGAAGACAGAGGGTGGTGGTTGATGGGAGATATTCATCGTGGAGTTCGGTGACAAGTGGTGTACCTCAGGGGTCTGTTTTGGGGCCCCTGCTGTTTGTAATTTTTATAAATGATCTGGATGAGAGTATTGAGGGATGGATTAGTAAATTTGCAGATGACACGAAAGTCGGTGGAGTGGTAGATAGTGAAGAGGAGTGTTATAGTTTGCAGAGAGACTTGGACAAGTTGCAGAGCTGGGCCGAGAGGTGGCAAATGGAGTTTAATGTGGAAAAGTGTGAGGTAATGCACTTTGGCAGGAATAATAAATGTGTAGAGTATAGGGCTAATGGTAGGATTCTTAATAGTGTTGATGAACAGAGGGATCTTGGTGTATTTGTGCATAGATCCCTGAAAGTAGGCAGTCAAGTCGAGAAGGTTGTTAAGAAGGCATATGGAGTCTTAGCTTTTATTGGTAGGGGATTGAATTTCGGAGCCGCAACGTCATGTTGCAACTGTACAAAACTCTAGTGCGGCCGCACTTGGAGTATTGTGTACAGTTCTGGTCCCCGCATTATAAGAAATATGTGGAGGCATTGGAGAGGGTACAGAGGAGGTTTACCAGGATGTTGCCTGGTATGGAGGGCAGGTCTTATGAAGAGAGGCGAGGGATTTGAGGTTGTTTTCGTTAGAAAGGAGGCGGCTAAGAGGGGACCTAATCGAAACATATAAGATGATTAGAGGTTTAGATAGGGTGGACAGTGATAGCCTTTTTCCTAGGATGGAGAAAGCTAGCACGAGGGGACACAGCTTTAAATTAAGGGGTGATAGTTATAGGACGGATATCAGAGGTAGGTTCTTTACCCAAAGGGTGGTTCGGGAGTGGAATGCCCTGCCTGCAGCAGTTGTAGATGCGCCAAGTTTGGTGGCGTTTAAGAGGTTAGTTGATAAGTATATGGAAGAGCAGGGAATGGTTCAGTTTGGAGGGGCATTGCTTTTTATGTTGGTCGGCGCAACATCGAAGGCCGAAGGGCCTGTTCTGTGCTGTTATGTTCTATGTTCTCTCATAGTAACCTGGGTACATCCATCTGATCCCAGTGACTTATCTATCTAGATAGAATTTAAAAGTTCCAAAACATTAGAAAACAGCAAATGTGATGCCACTGTTTAAAAAAGGAGGTAGACAATAAGCTGGTTAGCTTAGCTTCTGTTGGAGAGAAAATGCTTGAATCTATTATCAAGGAAGAAATCGCGAGTCTTCTGGAAACAAATTGCCCCATGGAAAGATACAGCATGGGTTCATGAAGGGAAGCTTATGTTTAACTAATTAACTGGAATTCTTTGAGGACATTACATGCATAGTGGACAATGGGGAACCTGTGGGTGTGGTTTATTGGGATTTCCAGAAGGCATTTGACAAGATGCCGCACAAAAGGTTCCTGTATCAGATGATGGTGCACGGTGTTACGGGTAATGTATTAACATTGGATAGAGGATTGGTTAACGAACAAAGCGAAGTGTGGAGTAAATGGAGTTTTTCTGGTTGACGATCAGTGACTTAGAGATCAGTGTGGGACCATAATTGTTTACAATTTACATAGATGATTTGGAGGCGAGGACCAACTAAAGTGTTTCAAAATTCACAGATGACACTAAGGCAAGAGGCAGAGCAAAGTGTGCAGAGGATGCTGAAAATCTGCGAAGAGATTTAGATAGTCTAAGTGAGTGGGTGATATTCTGGCAGATGGAATACAATGTTGGTAAAGGTGAAGTCATCCGTTTTGATAGGAATAACAGCAAAATGGATTATTATTTAAATGGTAAAAAATTGCAGCATACTTCTGTGCAAAGGGAACTAGATGTCCTTGTGCAAGGTTCACAAGGAGTTGGTTTGCAGGTACAGCAGGTAATTAAGAAGACAAATGAAATTTTGCCCTTCATTGCCAGAGGGATGGAGTTTAAAAACAATGAGGTTAGGTTGCAGCTGTATAAGGTGCTGGTGAGGCCACATTTGGAATTTTGTTTACAGAATTGGTATCCTTACTTGAGAAAGGATATACTGCAGAAGAGATTCACTAGGTTAATTCCAGAGTTGAGATTGTTGACGTATGAGCTATGCTCATTGGAATTTAGAAAGATGAGAAGGGATCTTATGGAAGCATATGTATTTATGAAGGGAATAGATAAGATAGAAACAGGAAATTGTTTCCACTTGCAGATAAAGTTAGAAGTAGGAGCATGCCCTCAAAATAAGGGTTTTGTGAAGGGAAGATCAAGTTTTTCGAGGAAGTGACAAAAATGATTAATGAGGGTCGGAAGTAGATGTTGCTTACATGGACTTCAATAAGGCTTTTGAGAAGGCCCCTCATCAATGACAGTTTGGTGCAGAACGTGGTGTTGCATGGAATTAGAGGAGAGCTAGCAAGATGGATACAGAACTGGTTCGGTCAAAGAAGATACAGGATAGCAGTGGAAGGATGCGTTTCTGAATGGAGGGCTGTGACAAGTGGTGTTCCTCAGGGATCAGTGCTGGGACCTTTGCTGTTTGTAATATATATAAATGATTTGGAGGAAAATGTAACTGGTTTGATTAATAAGTTTGTGGATGACACAAAGGTTGGTGGATTTATAGATAGCATTGAGGACCATCAGAGGATACAGAAGAATATAGATTAGTTGGAGACTTGGGCAGGGAAGTGGCGTATGGAATTTAATCTGTAGAAATGTGAGGTAATGCATTTTGGAGGGTCTAATCCAAATAGAAAATATACAAAAGATGACAGAATTCTTAAGACTACTAGTAGGCAGAGGGATCTGGGTGTACACAGATCATTGAAAGTGGCAATGCAAGTTGCAATTAAAAATTGGCAAGTCGTGTTGTAGCTTTATAGAATCTTAGTGAGGCTACACTTGGACTGTAGTGTTCAATTCTGGTTCCCACACTGCCAGAAGGATGTGGAGGCATTGGAGACGGTACAGAAAAGATTAACCAGAATGTTGCCTGGTATGGAGGGTTAGCTATGAGGAGAGGTTTGGGCAACTTGGTTTGTTCTCTCTGGAATAATGGGTGTTAATAGGCAATCTGATAGAAGTTTACTGAGAGGCATGGACAGAGTGGATAGAACATAGAACATTACAGCGCAGAACAGGCCCTTCGGCCTTCGATGTTGCGCCGACCAATTATGAAAAAAAAAGCAATGACCCTCCAAACTAAACCATTCCCTTCTCTTCCATAAACCTCTTAAAGGCAGGGCATTCCACTCCCTAACCACCCTCTGGGTAAAGAACCTACCTCTGATATCCGTCCTATAACTACCACCCCTTAATTGAAAGCTGTGTCCCCTCGTGCTAGCTTTCTCCATCCTAGGAAAAAGGCTATCACTGTCCACCCTATCTAAACGTCTAATCATCTTATATGTTCCTTATTTATTTATTTTATTTATATATTTATCTTATTTATATGTATAGTCAGAAGCTTTTTCCCACTGTGGAAGAGGCAAATACTAGGGGGCATAAGTTTATGGTGCGATGGGCAAGGTTTAATGGAAATATACAAGGCAGATTTTTTACACAGAGTAGTGGATGCATGGAATTCGTTGCTGGGGGAGGTAGTGGAAGCAGGTACGATAGTGAATTTTAAGGGGCAAATACATGAATAGGATGGGAATAGATGAATATAGTCCCCAAAATGGTAAGCAGTTTTAGTTCAGGTAGGTAGCATGGTCGGTGAGGGCTTGGAGTGCAGAGGGGCCTGTTCCTGTGCTGTAATCTTCTTTGTTCTTTGGGAGCAGATTTAAGACTGAATGAGGCTACCTCAGAGAAACAAGGATAAATAAATTTTTGAACAATAAGAGACATTGATGGGATGCAGAGCTAGGGCGAAAAGGGGCAGATGGAGTTTAACCCTGATAAGCGCAAGGTGATTCATTTTGGTAGGAAAATTTGAATGCGGATTACAGGGTCACCAGCTGGATTCTGAGGAATGTGGAGGAACAGAGAGATCTTGGCGTTCATATCCACAGATCTCTGAAGGTTGCCAGTCAAGTGGATAGAGCTGTGAAAAAGGCTTATATTGTTAGCGTTTATTAACAGGGGGTTTGAGTTTAAGAGGCATGGGGTTATGCTGCAACTCTACGGGCCTTGGTGTGACCATGTTTGGAATATTGTGTGCAATTCTGGTCACCTCAGTATAAGAAGGATGTGGAAGCATTAAAGAGAGTGCAGAGGAGATTTATCTGAATGTTGCTTGGTTTGGAGGGTAGGTCTTATGAGAAAAGGTTGAGGGCGCTGAGGTTTTTCTCTTTAGAGTGAAGGAAGATAAGAGGTTTATAAGACGAAGTGTATAAATAAAGTGGACATTCAGAGACTATTTCCTCGGAGGATGTAGCCTTTACTAGGGGGCATAACTCTAAGGTTCATGGTGGGAGATATAGGAGGGATGTCCAAGGTAGGTTCTTTACTCAGACTGATTCAGATATGGAACCAATTGCTTTCTGTGATAGTGGAGTTGGACACTTTAGGAACTTTCAAGCAGTTATTGGATAGGCACATGGAGCACACCAGAACGATAGCGAGTGGGATAGCTTGATCTTGGTTTTGGACATACTCGCCACAACATTGAGGGCCAAAGGCCTGTACTGTTCTATGTTCTATGTATAAAGGAATTAAAGTTATGGTGAACGGGTGTGTACATGGAGCTGAGTCTATGAAAAGATCAGTCATGACCTTATTAAATGGCAGAATGAGCTTGAAGGGCCAAATGGCCTACTCGTGCTCCTAGATTTTACGTTCTTATGTTCAGTGCATTCAAACCTATATTCAGTGCACTCAAAACAATATCCAATGTAATTAAACCTGTATCCTGTGGATTTGTGTGAATAGTGTGTCCTGGGTTGTTTCAATTGAGGCCTAGAATAGAGAGGCTGTTTCTACTGAGGCCTAATTGTAACAGTGATATTGCAAATGATGATGATTGAGGCCCATCAAATATATAGGCAAAGACTGAGCCAGAATTATTATCTCCAGCTAGTGACTTTCCAAGGATGTAAGTGGACATCTTTTCTTGTCAGGTGGAGCACGAGCACACGGAGTGTGTAACCGATGTTCAGATCTGCGGAGCCAAGTTCTGTGACCCCGAAGGAACTGCCTTTGCAGTGACAGGCTACGACCTGAGTGAGATTATTCGTTATGTTCAGGTGTAAGTTCTGAGGAATGGAAGTGAAAGCCCAAGTGCTGAGGGAGACTGCAGGAAAGCAGTCAGAGCCTGGGGAATTCAACCAGGACCAGCAACCTGTGCATGTCACACATTACATGCAAAGTTTCCATTTCCAGCTGTTTTATTAGCCACATTGAAATAATTTGTCTTCTTTCTTTATTTGTTGTTCCGCCCTATGGAAAAACAGTTTTTTACACCTTATCCAATAGAGACAGATTCTCCTAGTGACTCATCATTGATCCTCACGTTAGTAAGTTCCTCTGGTAATATAGTGATATGTGACTGTATGAGTAATCCCAAAGATTGGACAGATAACAGGTGAGTTAAAATCCCACCACAATGTCCCTGGACTGGGATGATTGAACTTCAATAACCACAGCCTCCTTCCTTTGTGCTCAATATGACTCCACTTCTGGAGCATTTTAGCACATCCAGAAGGGGAAAAAAAAACCCCAGAAAAATGTGGAAATACGCATCTGGTCTGAACTGGTCTTGTAAGCTATATTCATAATATGAGTATAGGCTGATCTGTTTTTTTCTTCTGGGCAGATTGCATTGACTTCAATGTTATTAAATTTCTTGAAACCATGCTCGTCAAATGCTGTTTTGATGTCAGCAGCAGTGACTGGCATTCAGTTCTTTTGTCTACGTTGAAGCCAAGTGGCCCTGACAGAAGCCTAACTAACTTAGTATCTGTGAGGAGGTTGCTGCTGTTATAAGTGCTGTTTGATAGCATTACTGACAAAACCGCCCCTCCCTTTGCTGATGATCAAGAACAGACTGATGGGGGATCAGTGGTCTGGTTGGATTTGTCCTGCCTTTTGTGTCACTCCTGAACCACATCAATGTAGCTCTTAATGGCCACTAGATATAAATTGAAGTTTCTCCAAACCATTGACAGTGATTCAAAAGGCAGGTTACCACCACATTGGCAATTTGGAATGAGGAAATAATACCAACCTTGCCAGTGACACCCATATCATGAGGATTCATGGGGTGGCACAGTGATTAGCACTGCTGTCTCAGCATCAGGAACCCGGGCTTAGATCACTGTCTGTGTGGAGTTTGCATGTTCTCCCCTTGTCTGCATGGGTTTCCTCCTGATGCTCCAGTTTCCTCCCATAGTCCAAGCTGTGCGGGTTAAGTGAATTGGCTGCGCTAAATTCTCCCTCAATGTAGCTGAACAGGGGGATTTTCACAGTAATTTCATTGCAGTGTTAATGTAAGCCTACTTGTGACACTAATAAATAAATTAACTTACTTAAAAAGGGAAGATTCTTTTGAAAGTTCTGTGTTTAAATTGTAAAGTTGTTCAGTTTTTTGTTGTAAATATTCGTTATTAGATTTTATTGTTATTTCCTTGGTGTTTATTAAAGGAAATTTTTGCTCATTTCTGTTTGGATTGCTATTGTGGATAAGAATATCGAGGTGACCTGTAACATCAATGCTTGTAAGTTGTCTGCTTTCAATGAATGTAACCTATCTTGGCATAAGCAATTCTAAATTGCTAATCTTCTAAAATTAGAAGATTAATATTAAAAATTAATATTTAAAAAATGTTAAATATTAAGTATAATATATACGTACTGTGCATATCAGTGTGAGAGTTTATTTATGTCCTTGCAGGATCAATCATCTCAATTTGTAGAATTTAAAAGGAAATGTTTCTTAAAAAGCACGGTCAAAATTAAATTAGTTGTTAGGTCATGAGATAAATATAAGTTCAGTCAGTAGTGACGAGTGGATCATCCAGCCCTGCACCTTGAAGTCCTCAACGTCACAGATTCCAATCTTCTGCTTTTTGATTCGTTGAACAGAATATCAAACATCATGATTGTGGGGGCCAATAACATGCTGATTCAGCAAAGATAATGCTATTGAATGTGAAGGGAAGGACTTGTTGGAGTTGGACACTGCCTAGCATTGCTGAGACACCAATTTTACTTGCTGCTTGTCAGCAACATTGACTCTAGACCCGATGAAAATTCATGGTATCAGGTCAGACATAATCCAGTTACCTGATTACCAATTACTACTCATCTTCAGCTGATGAATCAATACTCCTTCCCTACCACTTGGAAGAAGCATGGAGGGTGGTAAGGATACACAATGTACTTTGGGAGGGGAACATAGTGCCTCTGAGCAAGTGTGGCTCCGTAGTACCAGCAGAAACCGAGTTGGCAGAGTCCTTAAGGATATAACTGCTTGACTGGATCTGCACCAACGTGAGGGAACCAACGAGGGGAAAACCTTTTTTTCAGGACTTTGTCCTCAATCAACTTGTCACAGATGCATCTGTTTTTGATATCAGGGAGATTGTAGCAATGTCATTGGACCAGTTATTCAGACAAAAAAAGGTAGGAGGCTAGGAATTCTGGGGCAAGTTACTTACCTCGTGAATCCTAAAGCCTGTCCACCATTCAGAAGGCACAAGTTAGGAGCTATACCCATTTTACCCATGTAACACTCTAAATGTTTTTTAAAAGACAAAATTATACCCGCCTCTACTACTACCTCTGGCAGCATGTTCCAGAAACTCACCACCCTCTGGACCCTTTTGTATCTCTCCCCTCTCACATTAAACCTATGCCCTCTAGATATTTAGATATTCATCGTGGAGTTCGGTTACAAGTGGTGTACCTCAGGGGTCTGTTTTGGGGCCCCTGCTGTTTGTAATTTTTATAAATGATCTGGATGAGGGGATTGAGGGATGGATCAGTAAATTTGCAGATGATACTAAAGTTGGTGGTGTGGTAGATAGTGAAGAGGGGTGTTTTAGTTTACAGAGTGACTTGGACAAGTGCAGAGCTGGGCCGAGAGGTGGCAAATGGAGTTTAATGTGGAAAAGTGTGAGGTAATGCACTTTGGCAGGAACAATAAATGTGTAGATTATAGGGCTAATGGTAGGGCTCTTAATATTGTTGAGGAACAGAAGGATCTTGGTGTATGTGTCAATAGATCCCTGAAAGTAGGCAGTCAAGTGGATAAAGTTGTTAAGAAGGCATATGGAGTCTTAGCTTTTCTTGGTAGGGGGATTGAATTTAGGAGCCGCAGCATCATGTTGCAACTGTACAAAACTCTAGTGCGGCCGCACTTGGAGTATTGTGTGCAGTTCTGGTCCCACATTATAAGAAAGATGTGGAGGCATTGGAGAGGGTACAGAGGAGGTTTACCAGGATGTTGCCTGGTATGGAGGGCAGGTCTTATGAGGAGAGGCTGAGGGATTTGAGGTTGTTTTTGTTAGAAAACTGCGGCAGTTGTAGATGCGCCAAGTTTGGTGGCGTTTAAGAGGTTAGTTGATAAGTTTATGGAAGAGAAGGGAATGGTTTAGTTTGGAGGGTCATTGCTTTTTTCATAATTGGTCGGCGCGACATCGAAGGCCGAAGGGCTGTTCTGTGCTGTAATGTTCTATGTTCTAGTTTTAGACTTCTGTATCTTTGGGAAAAGATATTGACCAGCTAGTTGCTCTATGCCCCTCATTATTTTATAGACCCATTTAAGCTCACCTCTCAGCCTCTTATGCTCCAAAGAAAAATGTCCAGTCTACCCAGCCTCTTCTTACAACTCAAACCATCAAGTCCTGGTAGCATCCTAGTAAATCTTTTTTGCACTCTTTCTAGTTTAATAATACCCTTTCTGTAATAGGATGACCAGAATACAGAATATTCCAAGTGCGGCCTAATCAATGTCTTGAAAACTTCAACAAGATGTCCCAACTCCTATATTCAGTGTTCTGATCAATGGGATCAAGCATGCTGAATGCCTTCTTCACCACTCTGTCCAACTGTGCCTTCACTTTCAAGGCGCTATGAACCTGTATCCCCAGATCTCTTTGTTCTGTAACTCTCCCCAGTGCCCTACCATTAACTGAGTAAGTCCTGCTCTGGTTCAATCTACCAAAATGCATCACTTCGCATTTATATAAATTGGACTCCATCTGCCATTTGTCAGCCCACTGGCCCAATTGATCACAATCCCATTGCAATCCTAGATAACGTTCTTCACTATCCATTATGCCACCAACCTTGGTGTCATCTGCAAACATACTAGTCATACCTACTAAATTCTCATCCAAATCATTACTATAAATGACAAATAACAATGATTCCAAATCAATCTGTGAGGCACAGGACTCCAGTTTGAAAAACAGCTCTCTACAACCACCCTATGGCTCCTGCCATTAAACTAATTTGTATCCATTTGGCTACCACACTCTGGATCCCATGAGATTTAACTTTATGCATGTGGCACCTTATCAAAGGCCTTACTAAGGTCCATGTAGACACCATCAATTGCATTGCCCTCATCTACCTTCTTGGTTACACCTTCAAAAATCTCAATCAAATTTGTCAGACATGATTTTCACTCACAAAGCCATTATGGCTGTCCTTAATCAATCCTTGTGTCTCTAAATGCCTGTAGATCCTGTCTCTCAAAATAACAACTTATCCACCAGAGATGTGAGGCTTATCAGTCTGTAGTTCCCAGGCTTTTCCCTGCAGCCCTTTTATACTCTACACCCTTTTCAATAAATGTCAGGATTCCGTTTGCCTTCATTTTAACATTCTACATCTGCATACCCACTTTCTGAGGCTAATGCACAAGGACACCCAGATCCATCTGCACAGATGCCTTTTGAATCTGTTTCCCATTTAAATAGTAATTTGCTCTTTTTTTGGTGAAAATGGATAACCTCACATTTATCCACGTGAAACTCTATCTGCAGATTCTGGCCATTCCCCTAGCCTGTCAATATCCATTTGTAAACTTTTTAATCTCCTCATCATAGCCTGCTTTCCCACCTATTGTTGTGTCATCAGCAAAGTTTGCTATGTTACACTCTGTAGATCATCGATACAGATTATAAATAGTCGTGGTCAAGAGAACTGAACCCTGCGGGATGTTACTAGTTACAGATCAACTGGAGAAAGATCCATTTATCCCAACCTCTGATTTCTATCAGCCAGCCAATCTTCAATCCAAGCCACTGCTTTACTCCAACTCCTTGGTATCTAACCTTCTGGATCAATCTCTTGTGTGGTACCTTATCAAATGTCTTCTGGAAATCCAGATAGATTACATCCACAGGATCCCTACTAAGTACTTTGCTGGTTACATCTTCAAAGAATTCTAGCAGGTTTGTCAAACGAGATTTGCCCTTCACAAGCCGTGCTGATACTGGTGAATTGAGCTTTGCTTTTTCAGATGCTCAGTCACCTCCTTCTTAATGCTTGACCCAGCAACTTTCTCACCACAGAGATCAAGCTGACTGGTCTATAGTTTCCCACTCTTTGCCTCTCACTTTTCTTGAATAAAGGTGTAAACTTTCTTGTCCGCTGGTACATTTCCAGAATCCAGGGTATTTTGGAATATCATAATTAACGCAGCCACTATCTCTGCTGTTAACTTCTTTAACTTCCGAGGATATAAGCCATGATTGGGTCCAGGACACTACACTGAGAAACTCCTGTACTGGCTGAGGTTATTCAGTTTCTGATTTTATTACAGCCTTGGTTCAAACATGGACAGAAGAGCTGAGAGAGTGACAGCCCTTGATATCAAGACATCATTTGAGTATGCATCAAGAAGCCCTATCCAAACTGGAGTCAATGGTAATTAGAGGAAAGCCTTTGCTGGTTGAGTCACACCTGCTCTGCCTTCACATCCTTGTCCCTTGTCTGAGGCTGCTCATGTTGTCGTTAAGAAAGTCCACCAACACTTCTACTTTCTCAGGAGGCTAAAGAAATTTGGCATGCCCGGTACGATTCTCACCAACTTTTACAGATGCACCATTCTTTCTGGTTGTATCTGGTTCTGTCTAAAACCATGATAAACTACAAGGGTCATGAACAAATAACACATAAACTAATACATGTAGTCGTGTTCATCGTGCAAAACAACCTCCTGTCCATTGACTCTGTCCACACTTCCCCACGCCTCTGCAAAGCAACCAACATAATCAAGGATCCCACACACCTGGACGTACTCTCTTCCACCTTCTCCCACTGGGAAAAAGATATAAAACTCTGAGGACACTTAACCAACTCAAGAATAGTTTAGATTCCTAGAATCCCCACAGTACAGGAGGAGGCCATTTGGCCCATCAAGCACTGATAACAATTGCACCAGGTCCTATTCCCTAAACCCCACATATTTACCCAGTTAATCCCCCAGATACCAAGGAGCAATATACCATGGCCAATCAACCTAACCTGTTCGTCTTTGGACTATGGGAGGAAACCAGAACACTCGGAGAAAACGTACACAGATCTGGGGGGATTTGCAGATTCCACACAGACAGTCACCTGAGGCTGGAATTGAATCCGAGTCCCTTGTGCTGTAAGGCAGCAGTGCTAACCACCATACCGCCCTGCTTCATCCTTGCTATCAGACTTTGAATGAACCTACTTCGTATTAATTTGAGCTTTCCCTAAACCCTAGCGATGATCCATTGTCTCTATTCCTCCTCTATGAACGTATGTTTTGTCTGCATATTGCACAAGAAACACTGTATACTAATATATTTGACAATAATAAATCAAATCAAATCGAAGTGTTGTGATCCTCAGGTTAAAATAATCTCAAAGGAAAGAGCAGCCTATGGTCATCTCGGGCTGTTGTGACTTTTACCCTGAGGAACTCCTACAGAGATGTGCTGCAGCTGAAATGAATTCCAGCCACCACAACCAGGTGTGACTCAACCAGCAAAGGCTTTCCCCCAATTACCATTGACTCCAGTTTGGATAGGGCTTTTTGATGCCATACTCATATGATGCCTCGATATCAAGGGCTGTCACTCTCTCAGCTCTTCTGTCCAAGGCTGTAATAAAATCAGAAATTGAGTAAACCAGCAGAACCCAAATTTAGCTTCAGTGAGTAAATGCCATTTGATAGTACTGCAGATAATCCCTTCAATCACTTCACTGATGGTCGAGAGTAGGATGATTGGCCAGTTTGGATTTGTCTTGCTTTTCATGGACAGGAAATACCTAGCGTTTTCCACATTGTCGGATAGAGGCCAGCATTGTAACTTGGATAGGGTCATGGCAATTTCTGGAACACAAGCCTTTAGTGTTATGAGGAGCTGATTAGTTCAGACTGGTCCATAGAATAGTTCAGCACTTCTGGCTGAAGATCTTTGAAAATATTTCTCTGTGGTATACTTCTCAAAATACTTTTGCACTGGCGTGCTGGCCTGCTCCGTCATTGAGGATGGGGATGTTTGTGGAGCCTCTTCTAGAATTTTGTTGTCCACCACGACTGGATGTGGCAGGATTCAGAGCTTAGAGCTGATCCATTGGTTGTGAGTCACTTAGCTCGGTTTATCACATGCTGCTTGTGCTGTTTAGCACACAGTCCTGTGTTGTAGCTTCACCAGATTGAAATTTCATCTATGGACATGCCTGGCATACCTTTCTACACTCGTCATCTGACAACTTACTTGATAGTGCTCCGAAAGTTCGTGCCACCTGTTGTTGTGAGAATTCTTACTGACACTCTTCAGTGAACCAGGATTTATCCCTGGCTTAATGGTAATGGTTGAATGGGGGACATGCTGGGCCATGATGTTGCAAATGTGCTGGAGTACATTTCCATTGCTGTTGATAGTTTCTGATAGACAAGGAAATTAAGGGTTATGGGGAGAAAGCGGGAAAGTGGAACTGATCCACTTCAGATCAGCCATGATCTTATTGAATGATGGGGCAGGCTCAAGGGCTAGATGGCCTACTCCTGCTCCTATTTCTTATGTTCTTATGTTCTCGATGACCCACAGCACCTCATGGTTGCCCAGTCTTGACTTGCTAGATCAATTTGAGAAGTCTGTCCCATTTAGCGCAGTGATAGTGCCACACAACATGATGGAGGTTAGTGTCAGTGTAAAGATGGGATTTTGTCTCCACAAGGACTGTGTGGTGGTCACTTTTACCGATACTGTCATGGATCAGATGCGTCAGTGGCAGGCAAGTTGGTGAGGATAAGGTCAAGTATGTTTCTATCCCTTGTTGGTCCCCTCACCACTTGCCATAGTCCCAGTCTGGCAGCTATGTCTTTTAGGGGCTGGCCAGCTCGATGTGTGCTGGTACTATCGAGCCTCTCTTCGTGATGGATATTGAGGTCCCCGCCCAGAGTATATTTTGCACCTTGCCATCCTCAGTGCTTCCTCCAAGTGGCGTTCAACGTGAGGGAGTACTGATTCATTAGCTGAAGCGAATCAGCAGGAAATTTCTGTGACCATGTTTAACCTGATGGCATGAGACTTCATGGGGTTCGGAATCGATGCTGAGACTCCCGAGAGCAACTCTCATTGTACACCAATGTGCCCCACTTCTGCTGGCTCTGTCCTGCTACTGAGACAAGACGTACCCAGGAATGGTGTCTGTATCATCACCTGTAGGGTTTGATCCCATCGGTATGATATGTCAGGCTGTTGCTTGATCCGTCTTTTAGATAGCTGTCCCAATCTTGGCAGTGCTTCAGTGTGTTAGTAAGGAGGAGTTCACAGGGTCGACATTTCCGTTGTCATTTCCAGTGCATAAGTTGATGCCAGATGATCTGTTTGGTCCCATCTCTTTTTTTTAGATTTTTTAGCAATTTGATACAACTGAGTGGCTTGCTAGGTCATTTCAGAAGATGATTAGAATGTGGATTTGGAGTCATATGTAGTCCAGACTAGGCGAGGACATCAATGAGGGTTTTTACAATAATCGATAATGATCATCATTAGACTTTTAATTCCAGATGTTTATACTGAATTAAAATGTCACCAGCTGCTAGTATGGGATATGAGAGTTACTCTGGATTTGTGGATTATTAATCCAGTGACAATGATACTATCACCTCCCCATGAGAAGGTCCTCCAGAATAACTGCAGCCTGGACCTTTAAGAGATTTAGCTCACCCTTGCAGATTCTGTTGACTGCATTCATAAGCTCCTGCAGTAAGGAATTTTAAATCTCGACCTTCAACCTCCTAAACCTTTTCTCTGGGGCACTTTGTGGGGATTTTTCTCTTCTCTCTCTGTTTCTTTTGGGAGTTCCTTTCAGGTCAGGAAGCTTTGGTGAAGCTTTCTTTCAGCTTCCAGCATTTAAATTTGTTACTATATTGTAGTACAATTGTGTGTTTTGATCCTATTCTGCAGTGAAGTTGAAAGAGTATTGTTCAATGAATATTTCTCAACAAGGAATCTTTGTTGTCTTTTGCGGCTTAACAGCAAAGTGTTATTAACTATTTCTAACTGTTTATGTATATACAGTAAAGGGTGCAGACAAAGAGCTGTCTCTATATCTAGATCTTCACAAGTGTTGGCTGAGCACTGCACTGAATACACAAAGCTAAGATTCAGAACTGTGTATGCAGAACTGTACTCAGTTCAGTATTAACCTTCATATTACAGTACCCACACACTACAACAAGTATGTGATCATGCTGGAGAGGGTATAGAAAAGAGTTATGAGGTGAGGGTATAAAAAGGGTGTAGAGGAAAATATTGATGATATGAAACTATCAGGGAAATCTAAGAAATTGGAAATATTTTCTGCTGGTTATATATTTTCAAAACGGTATGGAAATTTATGTTAATTAAGACTGGGACAGTGAGGCTGTGGAATTAATGACTTTGATATGTTAATGAGCTTAGCAACGCCAGAAGGAACGTTCACCCAAGGTAAGTTAGTAACAATACAGGGCAGAACATCAATGAATTTAATTACATTACAAAAGGTTGAAAGGAATGGATATAATGGGCCCAATTCTCCTATCACGATACGCAACTTTTCCAGCGAGTCTGGTTGAGACAATCACATGACAGCCTTTCTTCTGGGATTTGCGACTTGTGCCAGGAGTGCGTGTTCATCTCCCAGAGCTGGAGAACAGTCGCAGTTATGACTACACTGCAAACCGGCAGGAAGAGAGGTAACTAATTTGAATCTTTTAAAAATATATTTTAAGTATATTTTGCATGTGATTATCAGGTCCAGCAGAGCCGAGAGCATCTCCCATCCTGCCAGGAGTAATTCATTCTAGTGGGGTTTAGAGTAGCGTTCCATGTTTGGGGAACAAGCAGAAGACCCTGCCAAAATGAGGCAGGGGAGGCAATCAGAGCCACCCCAGAAGGTCAAGCAGTAGGATGTGATGCCCCTGGGCATGGGCACCCAGGCAATGCCAGCCTGTGCCCCTTGCACTGCACAAAGAGCAAAATGCCCATGCCCTGGAGGGCAACTTGGCACTTTCCACTGGGCTTTGGGCAGTGCCAAGTGGGCAGGGCATATTGTGGATGGGACCTAGGTGCGGGTGGGGGGTCAGCCTGCCACCTTGCATGGGGATCAGTCTGGGGTGAAGGAAGGGCAGCAATTGGGGTGGGCTGAGGGTTGTTGGTCTTTCATAGAACGTTACAGTGCTGTACAGGCCCTTCGGCCCTTGATATTGCGCTGACCAGTGGAACCAATCTAATGACCCTCTAACCTAAACTATTCCAATGTTATCCATGTGCCTATCCACTGACCATTTGAACGCCCTTAAAGTTGGCGAGTCCACAACTGCTGCAGGCAGAGCATTCCACGCCCTTACTACCCTCTGAGTAAAGAACCTACCGCTGACATTTGTCCTATAAATACCACTTCTTAATTTAAAGTATGTCCCCTCGTGTTATCCATCACCATCTGAGGAAAAAGGCTGTCACATTCCACCCTATCTAACCCTCTGATCATCTCGTATGCCTCAATTAGGTCACCTCTTAACCTTCTTCTCTCTAATGAAAATAACCTCAACTCCCTCAGCCTTTCCTTATAAGACCTATCCATCATACCAGGCAACATCCTGGTAAACCTCCTCTGCACCCTTTCCAATGCCTCCACATCTTTCCCATAATTCGGCAATCAGAACTGTATGCAATTCTCCAGGTGCGGCTGCACCAGAGTTTTGTACAGTTGCAACGTGACATCTCAGCTCCGAAATTCAATCCCTCTACCAATAAAAGCTAACACGCCGTACGCCTTCTTAACAACCTTATCAACATCAATGCCAACTTTCGGGGAGCTATGCACGTGTACACCGAGATCTCTCTGCTCGTTGACACTACTAAGAGTCCTTCCATTAGCCCTATATTCTGTACTCCTGTTACTCTTAACAAAGTGAATCATCTCACACTCTTCTGTGTTAAACTCCATTTGCACCTCTTGGCCCAACCCTGCAGCATGTCTATGTCCGTCTGCAAACTGTAACGTCCATCCTCACTGTCTACAACTCCTCCAACTTTGGTGTCATCAGCAAATTTTCTAACTCATCCCTCTACACCCTCATCTAGATCATTTATAAAAATGACAAACAGCAGTGGCCCCAAAACAGATCCCTGAGGTACACCGCTTGTAACTGAACTCCAGGTTGAATATTTCCCATCAACCACCACCCTCTATCATCTATCAGCTAGCCAATTCCTGATTCAAACTGCTAAATCACCCTCAATCCCATGCATCTGCATTTTCTGCAGTAGTCTTCCATGGGGAACCTTATCAAACGCTTTGCTAAAATCCATATACACCACTTCAACTGCCCTACCCTCATCCACCTCTTTGGTCACCTTTTCAATAAGGTTTGTGAGGCACAACCTACTCTTCACAAAACTGGGTTTGGCCCTGAGTTAGCGGGGAGGGGGCCTTTTGGGGTAAGGGACATTGGTGGGGGGGGATCGCCACTGCTGGGGGGGAGGTGAGGAGTGAGCTGGACATCAGGGCAGGGATGTCAGGGCTGGCCCAGGAATTGTTGTAGGAGTCACAATTTTCCTTTTTAGCCTTTTTCCTAGGATGGAGAAAGCTAGCACGAGGGGACACAGCTTTAAATTAAGGGGTATGAATTATAGGATGGATATCAGAGGTAGGTTCTTTACTCAAAGAGTGATTAGGGAGTGGAATGCCCTGCCTGCAGCTGTTGTAGATGCGCCAAGTTTGGTGGCGTTTAAGAGGTTAATTGATAAGTATATGGAAGAGAAGGGAATGGTTTAGTTTGGAGGGGCATTGCTTTTTATTTTGGTCGGCACAACATCGAAGGCCGAAGGGCCTGTTCTGTGCTGTAATGTTCTATGTTCTATGTTCTATAATCAGGCTGTGGGGGGAGGCTGGTGAGGTACCAATGTGGGGGTCCCAGGCTGACCAGCGATTGAGCTGCCGACCAGTAGGGAAACTGACAAATCGGGACCATGAGCCTTGGGAGTCCCTGGGAAGTGTGTAAATAGATGACGATATTGATGTACTAGTTTTTATCCTACAGGTGCTTTGGTCCACCTTGTTGTCTAACGAGGGGCATACACACGATGGGACGTGAGAGGGCTGCTCTTGGATTTTTTTCGAGAGTATCCTAGTGCTTCACGTTGTTAGTGTACGCTTGACCTGGACCATTTGATGGGCAACACGACAGCTCAGTGACTATCGCTGTGCTGTGCAGATACATGGATTTGGGCCTGTGTCTGTGGAAGTTTGCGCATTCTCCCATTGCTTGCGTGGGTTTTCTCCGGGAGCTCCGGTTTCCTCCCACATCCCAAAGATGTGCTCTTAGGCTAATTGGCAAAACAAATTCTCTCTAAATTGTCTCAAATTTGTTTTTAATCCATAGATCTATAAACGTAGACAGGGATCGCGGGTAGAGATGGGAACATTGGGGTGGCAGCGCGGGATCGTTGGGCCGAAGGGCCTGTTTCCCGTGCTGTTTTGTTCTTTGTTCTTTGTTTTGTCTTTGTATTTTCCAAATGACATTTTAAACAAATCTTCCATTCCACTTTTAACAATGAGTCTATTCCAGGATTTTGTTTGAATCCATTTACAATTTCCTTGCCTTGACCACCTTCCACTGATACACAAATTCTGATATCCAGCCAATAATGTCTTCCCAATTACTTTAATATATGTTCATAACTGATAGTAAGACATTCTAAACATTAGGATTACTTTAGAAGCTATTCTCCAGCATTCTGATCAACCAGTTTGCTCTCAGCTTTATCTAGAATCCACGAATAGTCCTGTTTTATTTTCAGGCTTCCAGACCAAACTCGATTAACTCTTCTGGAGCTTACTTTCTTGTGCTTTACTCCATTGTGTAGCTTTTCTTCAAGCAAAGCTGAGAGTGATGTTCCCTCTCTCATTTTCTAATTGAGTTGCTGTGGGTATTTTCCCACTCCCACTGTCTATCTGCAACTGCCTAAGCTTCCAGCTACAAACTAGAGAACAAAGCCCTCCCTCTTATTCTACAAGGGCCTCTAATTGCTGAGCAATGATATTTATTCTTCACATCCTAACCCTCTAAATACAATAGCATCCCAGCTGGGATTGAAACCGAATGCCACACATTCAAATAGTTTTGTTCAGCAAGAAATCTAACTAAAGATTCCTTCGTGGCACGGAAACATTCAATTAAACTCTCATAAAACTGTACTTTATTTCTAATGTTTATCCATACAAATATAAATCCCTTAAAACTACCTTTGGTTTCCAAACTGAACATCTTAGGGAAAAACTGTATTCAAGGAGATGAATAAACATCTGTATGGAGCTGTTGTTAGACACAGTAAGAAGTCTGACAACACCAGGTTTAAATCCAACCGATTTATTTGACAGTAAACTCACAAGCTTTCGACCGTCTGGTCTTCATCAGGTGAATGAGGTGTTCTGGTCTTAAACAGCACACATAGAGACCAGAACACCTCATTCACCTGACAAAGACCAGAGGGTTGAAAGCTTGTGAGTTTACTATCAAATAAATCGGTTGGATTTAAACCTGGTGTTGTCAGACTTCTTACTGTGTTTACCCCAGTCCAACGCCGGCATCTCTACATCATGACTGTTGTTATATACAGGAGTTGGGAGTTGGTTTTGGTGGTTAATTGGCTCAGTGTTTGACTTCTAGAGAGGAAATACTGGCCAGAAATCTACCACCTGTCCCAGCACGGAATCGGTGCTGGCAAGAGTACAACAACAGAAATCTCCATTGACTTTGGGTGGAAATTTCTGAACGAGGATGTAAAATCCTGCCTACTGTCTTCTAAAACTCAGTAAGAATTTAGCAACACCAATTATTAATCCAACCGATTTATTTGATAGTAAAATAGCGAGCTTTCAACACTCCCGTGTCTTCATCAGGCAAGTGCAGTGTTCTGGTCTGCAATAGCACACATCAGCACAGACAGTCAGAGATTGTACACAAATACACAACTCTCTAACAATGCTCAGGATTCCCTTCACACACATTGTTAGCCACTTTAACACTTGAATAGCAGGTTAGATGTAAGGATTCGCATTCTAATCAGCAATCTCTGACTGTCTGTGCTGATGTGTGCTATTGCAGACCAGAACACTGCACTTGCCTGATGAAGACACGGGAGTGTTGAAAGCTCGCTATTTTACTATCAAATAAATCGGTTGGATTAATAATTGGTGTTGCTAAATTCTTACTGAGTTCTTACCACTCCAATCCAACGCCGGCATCTTTACATCATGTCTTCTAAAACTGCCAGTCATAGCTCTGTAGACTCAGCAGTGCCAGGTTTAGGCAGTGGCCACTGCTGGGACTACAGACAGTCTCCAAAGGCAGGAGAACCTGGGTGAGGTCAGATATCAATCGGCCTGGCTGGCAGCCCCCCAGCAAGTTGCTGGGGGAAGGGGGGGGGGGGGTGAGGTGGGTGGTTGTTGGTATGAGGCCATGTTTTGAAAGACTGGGGCAAGAGGGCTATGGGGATTTTGACATTGGAGAAGGGGCCTCTGATGGACATGGGGACTCCAGAAGAAAGTTCTTTCTTTTTCCCCTTACCAACACAATAAAAGCTGCTGAGTCAACTACCTGGCGTGGGCCTCTCTGCAGCTGGTGATGGTAACCCCAACCCTAACCCCAAGAATCATTAGGTTCTTGATTAATAAGTGGAGTTAGGGGTTATGAAGGAAAGGCAGGAGAACGGGAATGAAAAAAAAACAGCCATGATTGAATGGCGGAACAGACTTGATGGGCCGAGTGGCCTAATTCTGCTGTTGTGGTCTTAAGGATCAAGGGCAGGCTGTCTATCTGATGCCTTCATTGCCCTATAAAAGGGGTGACAAGTCGGAGGAGGCAAGAAAGGCAGCTATAGATTTTACAGACACGGACTGGAGGGTTTAAGGAGATTGTGAACAGGTTTTGGAGACTTCTGGTGATGATAAATGTTTGCATAAACTGGTCCATGGAATAATATTCAGCTGCAGCCTATCTTTGTAATGATAGCGTGGAACTGAGAATTCTGAGTTCAAGTCAGTGAAGCTCTGGACAGGACACAATTCATGTCACTGCTAAAGTCTACTTTATTCAATTACATCTACTCATACAATGATAGTTCAATATGTCAACTTCATATATCATGGAGCTGGAGCCAACCAAACTTACAATAACATAAACAGGAAATTCTTAGAGTGGGTGCACTGAGGAAATAGCCTTTAGTTTATTACAACAAAGTAGCCAGAACGGATTGTGTCTTCAACATTAAATTGTTTGTTAATGTTGATATAAAAACGTTCAAACTGTGACCAAGTATTCCAGTCTCTCAATACACTGCATTTATTCAGGTGCCTTGGCTTCATTGAATCTTAAAGCTTGCACATTACTTCCTCTATTCCTTAATTCTGCTTCAAGTTATGCCGATACATCACTTCTTAGATTCTCCAAACATTTACCATGAAAGCTCTGTTAGCTGCAGAAATGCACCCTACAAATGTTAAACCAAATGATGTTTTTTGTTTTTTTTTGACATAGTCCTAAAGATGTCTCTTTAGTTAGAAGTTACATGTTCTCAGTGAGCTGTTCCAAGGATGGAGAGTTCTTCAAATACATGAATGGGATAGGAAAAGAGGGATATGGTCCCTGGAAGGGTAAGGTTTTAATTCAGATGGGTGGCGTGGTTAGTGGAGGCTTAGAGGGCTGAATGGCCTGTTCCTATGCTGTAATTTTCTTTGTTCTTGTACTCAGTAATTAGCAGAGGATACAAAGTAGGACTGGATCATCAGCTGAACATCCAATCACACAAAACGGCATTTAGAGGAAGTGTTCTTTCATAATTTCAGAGATTAGTTGAATAGATGGCTTGGCAATTTCAGAAGTATCTGATAGGTTGACAGGGGGAGGGGGCATGAAATATTGATAAAATTGAGACAATAGGCTGCAGTAAGTGAAGCAAGTCAGAATGAGTTCATGTATGTTGAGTGGCAAGAGAGTAAGGCAAGCCTGAATTGTCTTTAATGCTAGGAGTGTAATTAGGAAGACTGAGTTATAGGTGTGGGTTGACTGATGGAAGTGTGATATCGTTGCCACCAGAGAAACATGGGTGAGGGAAAGACAGGACTGGCAACTCAACATTCCGGGGTTTAGGATCTTTAGGTGAGTCAGAGGAGGATATAAAAAGGGAGGTGGTGCAGCACTGTTAATTAAGGGGTCAATTACTGCAATGAGGAGAGATGATATCTTCAAAGGGTCGTTAAAAATGCTTTCTGGATAGAATTTAGAATATAAAGGGGGCAGCCACATTACTGGGAGTGATTTGTACTCCCCAAAGAGTTAGTGGGAAATAGAGGAGCAAATATGTAGCCAGTTCACCGAAGTAAGACTAATAATGAGATAATTATACTAGGAGATTTCAACTTCCCCAACATAAACTGGAATAATCAGAGTATAAAGAGTTTAGAGGAGTAGATTTCTTGAAATGTGCTTGAGGAGCAATGTTGGAGCTGGTTCTGAAGAATGAAGCCACATTCACTGTGGCAGTGGGGGAGTATTTTAGTGAGAATGACCACAACAAGTGGTAACCAAGGTCAATAAGGGCATTGCAGTTCATGTTGTCTACATGGACTTTAGGAAGGCCTTTGACAAGGTACCATATGGTAAGTTGTTGCATAAAATTAAATCTCATGGGATCTGTGATGAGATAGCCAAATGGATACAAAATTGGCTTGATGATAGAGGACACAGGGTGGTTGTTTTTCAAACTGGAGGTCTGAGATCAGTGCTGTGCCTCCAGGATCAGTGCTGGGTCTACTGTTATTTGTCATTTATATTAATGATTTGAACGAGAATTTAGTGCACGTAGTAAGTTTGCTGATGGCACTAAGATTGGTGGCATAGTGGACAATGAACAAAGAACAACACAGCACAGGAAACAGGCCCTTCGGCCCTACAAGCCCACGCCATTTTAACATTTGGTGAATGTCTCATTCCAATCCTCTTCCTACCTACAACTTTTGTCTACATCACGTGGACTCCACAATAAAGGGGTGCAAATTTAGGGAATTATATATGCGCCAGATTAAGGGAAATCCAATTTAGCGACAATTTATTAACACCAGTCATCCTGAAAGCACATTTTTGGGGTGTGGGAGGAAACCGAAGCACCAGGAGAAAACCCTCTGTGTTTCTGTACTCTTAATGGTCCTACCATTTGTTGTATAACTCCCCCCCTACATTATTTCTTCCAATGACAAAAGTTATCTTGCATTGCAATGGGATCTTGATCAGTTGGGCTAATGGCTAATGAATGGCAGATAAAGTTTAATTTAGATAAATGCGAGATGATGCATTTTGGTAGATCGAACCAATGCAAGTCTTACTTAGTTAATGGTAGGGTGTGGGGAGAGTTACAGAACAGAGAGATCTTGGGGTACAGGTTCATAGCTCCTTGAAAGTGGAATCATAGGTGGGCAGAGTGGTGATGAAGATATTTGGCATCCTTGGTCAGAACATTGAATATAGGAATTGGGATGTCTTGAAGTTGTACAAGACATTGTTAAGTCCACACTTGGAATACTGTATACAGTTCTGGTCACCTTATTATAGAAAGGATATTATTAAACTAGAAAGAGTGCAGAAATTTACCAGGATGCTACTGGGACTTGACGGATTGAATTATAAGGAGAGGCTGGATAGACTGGGAGTGTAGGAGGCTGAGGGGTGACCTTATAGAGGTCTATAAAGTAATGAGGGGCCTAGATCTGTTAGATAGTCAATATCTTTTCCCAAAGATAGGGAAGTCTAAAACTAGAGGCCATAAAGTGGTTTAAAGTGAGAGGGAGAGATACAAAAGTGTCCAGAGGGACAATCTTTTCACACAGAGGGTGGTGAGTGTCTGGAACAAGTTGCCAGAGATAGTAGTAGAGGCAGGTACAATTTTGTCTTTCAAAAAGCATTTAGACACTTACATGATAAGATGGATACAGAGCTATAGGGTCCAAATGCAGGCAATTGGGTTTAGCCTTAAGGGTTAAAAAAAGGGGCACCATAGACAAGTTGGGCCGAAAGGCCTGTTTCCATGCTATAAACCTCGAAAATAAGACAGTAGGGTTTAAATTTGTTATGGACAAGGAAAAAGATGACCCGAAAAAGACAGAATTGGATTAAAGAAGGCAGATTTTATTAAAATAAGACAGGATATGTCCAGAGTCAACTGGGAACAGCTTCTTGTGGGAAAATCTACAGCAGAGCAGTGTGGGGCATTCAGAAAAGAGCTAGGGAGAACACAGGTCCAATATTTCCCTCTTGGGGGAAATGTAAAAGTGATAAACTCAGGAAACCCAGGATATATAGGAGAACTAAGGACTGGATGAGGATGAACAGAGAGGCTTTTTGAAAATCCAAAGGGAATACAGGAGGTGCAAGAGGAAACTTCACAAAAAAAACTCGAAAAACAACAGGGGGACAATGAAAAAGCACAGATATTGATCCAGTTCTTTTGAATTGTAATCCTGAATAAACTACTATCTCTGGAATTTATCCACTATCCTATGATAAAACTATGGAAAAGGTTTGGAATTGTGTTAAATGATTTCATGTTTATTGTGCTTTCTCGGGTAGTTTACTTTTTACTGATCCTGCCCTTCATTCTGGACACTATTCCCATGACATTAGAGATGACAGAAAGAACTGGCACAATTGATTAAATCCTCAACATTTCAGCAGAGGAGAAGACTACAGGAACTGGTTCTTTGTCTAAAACTAACTATTCCCTGTGGTATGTGGGAGTCTGGCCCACATTACACTATGGGAATATTGGTGCATCAGTTATTAAGCCATGGGTTGAATATTGGTGAGATTTCTGTTAAGTATTGTAAATCAATGTATCCCTGTGTAGTAGATTGCACGATTGTGCATCAGAAGTATTTTGGAGATTTTCCTTCTCCTCTATTCTGGACTGCAAGCAAGCAACTAGAGTACCATATGCAATTTTGGCCCCCTTATTTGCAAAAGGATATATTGGCCTTGGAGGTAGTACAGAGAAGGTTCATCAGGTTAATACCAGAGATGAAGGGGTTAGTTTATGAGGAGATTGAGTAGATTCAGCCTATACTCGTGGAGTTTAGAAGGCTGAGGGATGATCTTATAGAGACATATAAGATAACGAAGGGGCTAGATACGGTAGAGGTGGAGAGATTCTTCCCGCTTAGAAAGGAAACCAAGAGTAGGGGGCACAGCCTCAAAATAAGCAGGTGGGGGGGGGGAGGTGTCAGTATAGAACAGAGTTGAGGAGGAACTTCTTCTCTCAGAGGGTGGTGAATGTCTGGAATTCTCTGCCTGTTGAAGTGGTGGAGGCTACCTCATTGAATATGTTTAAGTCATGGGTAGATAGATTTCTGGTTGATAAGGGAATTAAGGGTTATGGGGAGCAGGTGGGTAAGTGGAACTGATCCACTTCAGATAAGCCATGATCTTATTGAATGGCGGGGCAGGCGCAAGGGGCTGGATGGCCTACTCCTGTTCCTATTTCTTATATTCTTCTGTTCTTAACACGTCTACAATAAAGTTCTGATTATTGACTCAAACAGAGTGTGACTACCTGCATGTTCTTTTATCTGATGTTCTAATGGGCTGACTTCATTGTATATATGAATACACCCTTAGACATTGAATAGAACAAAGATCAAAGAACAAAATAGCACGGGAAACAGGCCCTTCGGCCCAATGAGCCCGCGCTGCCACCCCGATGTTCCCTCTTCTACCTGTGATCCCACACTCCTGTGCTAATTCCTCAATCCCTCTCACCACATCTCTGACCTCTCACTAGAAACATATCTGACTGTTTCTTGAACCAGTTTACAATGTCCCCTTCCTTTCTTCCCTATAGTGTTCCTCAATTTAATTATTCTTTAGTTGAAAACATTTCTTCTAATCTTTAATTTAGGATAATAGTATTTGAATTTTTGCTGTAATGAAATCTTAGCCTGATTTCCCCACGCACACACACTGTAATTTCTAATGAATTGAAGATTGCCCAATTAGATGTCATTGAAAAGGACCTTATAGAGACTGAATGTTTGTGTGGTATGTTTTGTTCAAATCTTCCTTCACTTTGTCCCACTCAATGTCCCAAGTAGCGCCAATCTCTGCAGGCTTTGCTCCATATCTTTGAGCAAAGTCCTTATTGAAAGTGTAAAAAACTTTTTTCCAATAGGATGTTGCTTCTGCAGTTTGATCCAATTGAATAACCCAGGATTTGTAGTAATCATTGACTTTCTGGTAATCTTTGTATGGTACGTGCTCATAATCAGTGTCTTTATTTTTGAATTTTGCATTGCTCGCTACTGTAGCTGTACAAATATCCACTGAAAGAATCTTACTTTCTTCCCATCGATAACCATTGAGTCCTTCTGGCCTGTGCTGTTTACTGAAATGCTGCTTGTGCTCAATGGTCTCTGATTCACAAAAAACACAACAGAAAGGACATTTCTGTGTGCAGCTGAATAACCCTTTAAATAATTCCTCATTTGGTTTTACAGATAATGTTTCAATCTTCGCTTCAACATCCCAGCCTGTTATCTCATTGAGGAGAATCTTCTCGACCTCTGCAATGAGTGGTAGAACTGCTTCTGCAAATCTGCTGGCATTGCTGTCACTCTGGAAAAGAACGAGGTTCATGTCATCTTTGGACATTGTGATTCTTGTCTTTAACTGTTCAACAAACAAATCAAGGAAACACTGAACATTTCCAGAAATATTTTGGGACACTGCATCTTTAACGACTTCTTTGGCATGATTACTGATCTCTGTGAGAATTTCTTTTCCGAGATGTGTAAACCTCGCCTTGCTCTTAATTTGTTCTTTGCAATATACAATAACTCGATCATGGAGCCAGTTCTTTGCAAAATTCTCAAAGTCAGTGATATAGCTGTAATAATCTTCAAAGCTGCTCTTTTGTTTTAAATGCACCAGAAGTTCCACAATGAAGTTATTGCGAAGCTTGTACTTTCCCTCAATGTCTGTCTTTCTCATATTATCCACAATTTTCATGCTGAGATTTCCCAGTATGACATCTCTGACAGCTGGCATAAAACAGGATTTTGCAAATCGTTCTGCTTGTTTTTGATTCTGATCCTGTTCTTTGTAATTATCCATGAAAAGCTCAAAGTATTGATCTTTTTTGCTTTCCAGTCTCCTCCGTGGATCGTGTTTATTGATAAACCTGGTCTGCATGTCCCTGAACTCTGGTACTGCATAACCACACATGTGAAGTTTAAACTCTGCTCTGAAAATCTCACTCATTTTAAAGTTTGAATCTGGAAGCTTGTTGATTTTTTCCTCCATATTGTTCAAAAATTCAATGCAGTATTTATTATCATAATCCATGTCCTGTTTTGTAATGTTCTTAATGTACTGCTGGCATTCGTTCTCGAGTGAATTTGTAATGATTTGTGCCCGTGTAAGATCTGATGGGTGAACAGATATTGCCCATCTCTTAACCCTAGTCATCATATATACATTGATATGTTTCTCCACAATCTGAAAGCACTCGGTCCCAAGACTAGAGAGGGGTTTACTTTCCAGTTTGTTATTAATCACTCTCCCTTGTGTTTTCATGTCTTTTCTCAGACAATTTTCAATTTCCACTTCAGTGTTTTTCTCTGCACACGGCTGATAGTTCAGTTTGGAGAGTGTATTGCGCCACACGTCTTCAAATTTAGTTTTCAATTCCTCATCACCTAACTCCAGCTGAACTCCTTTACACCATTGTAAAAGGGTCTTGACTTGTTTTTCAATTTGCTTAATACATTCATTCCAAATAGCATCTACTTCCTGTAATCCCATGCGTCTGTTGAGAGTATCCTTACATTTCTGTATTAAATTGTCCTGAAGCTGGTTACACACTGTGGAAATGCTTAGTTTAAAATTCTCCTTATATTCCTCCATCAGCTGTACATTATCAGCACCACTTTCAAAGTGTGCTGTTAGTTCAGCAAGAGTGCTGCCCTTTCTACTGTCAATTTCTTTCCTGATCTCCAATTCCAGTTTTGGGAGCAGTTCTTTTAAATTACCTTTTTCATTGTTCATTCTGTTCTCAGCTTCGATTGCCCATGAATGTGCAAATTTGCAGAGTTCCCAATCCCAGTCTTTGTACTTCTTGGAGAGCTGGTTATAAGCCTCAGCAACCAGACTATTCTGAAAACTGAAAATGAAATTCTCATTTTTCACCTGATCCCAAAGCCCAGTCATCCATTTGATAAAGTCTGGAATTGTTAAAGCTCTGTCAGATCGGTTACGTTCTGCTAAACAATCAAGTAGACACTTCTTCAGTTCAAAGACATGTTCACAGTATCCAGAATTGACTGCAGCCATCGGGGGGGTGCCGTGCCACAGACTGGGGATGTACCAGTTGCTCTTTTCAGGATCATAGTCCATCACATCAGAGAATTTTATTTCGTCTAAATTCTCCATTTTTGCTGCAGCTTTTGTCATTTGATCCAATTGTTCCAGCACTTTCTGACGACTCCTCAGGTTCTGATCACGTGCACACACATCTCCAACATTCTGGTGGACAAACTGACAGATTGGCCCTTTTCCTGTTTGTTTCATACGAATTAAGGAATGGACGACAATCTGCAAAACATCTTTCATCTCTGTGGGATTTTCCATTCCAATATTTACTAAAGTGAAATTGCTTAACCCAATTACAAATGTTGCCAGTTCATTATCGTGCTCGTAACTATCTGTAAGAGTTGCGAGTTCTGGTGCTTTCAGTCCTTCAGTGTCAATTACCAGGACAAAGTCACAGCCCAGATCTGTTGCCAGGCTCCCTGTGACTTGGATAAACTGCATGAAGGCTCCTCGTGTACACCTGCCACTACTCACAGCAAACTGCAAACCAAACATTGTATTTAGGAGCGTGGACTTCCCTGTACTTTGGACACCAATCACTGTTACCACAAACACACGGGAAGTATTTTTCACCTTCTTCGTCACTTCATTCATGACCGCAGTGACCCATTGAACAGGAATATTGGAAACATCTCCATCAACAAGTTCCAACGGGAACCCATCCAACAATAGTTCAGCCGCAACAAGCGGTAACTTCAAGATATTCGGGTCTGCCACTCTTTTTGCTTCGTCATTATCTGGTGTCACTGAAATCTCGTAAACCTGGCCGACTTCCCTCATGAAGTGCTCAAGTCCAAGGGAACTATCAGACATCTCCTGATCCAAAGCCTTCAGTTCACTCGCCTTCTGCTTTGAATCTTTGTTTAGTTCTTTATAACTATCACGTAACTTTGACATTAATTCTCTTGATTTATTGTCCAGATTCAACTTCAACCACTGTAGGAATAAAGCTCTCTGTTCTCCACAAGTTGATGTCAGTACTGTAATGAATTCCTTCAGCTCCTCCGATAGACACCGCTTGCGCAGATTTTCTCGAATTCGTTCCTTCTTTCGGTCCAATTCATATTTATATTCTTCTGTGCTCTTATACCCACGGAGTTTCATGCGGGACCTCTCCTTCTCAGCTTGAGACCAATCTTGCCAAGGCTTCCCATGGAAGGGTAAAACTCTCCTTTTGTATTGATTAATGGATTCAGACTTAAACTGTCTCAATATACTGGAAGCCTTTTGTTTCATTCGTTTTATTTTAGGATCATCTTCATCAACCTTGATCCCATTATTCCTCGCAGTTGTAGCCATTTGCTCCAGGCTCAGGAAGCTCTGCTCTCTATGAGTTTGAATCATTTGTTTTATTTTGGAACAAACATTTTCCACAAGTTTTGCATCATTCATATTTGTCCGAATAATGCATTGTTGAGGTTTTAGCTTTAGATCCTGGAATAGTTCCTTTGTCTGTTCTGGCGTTATTTTTTGCTGACTGCTTTTGGAGTTAATTATGAGAAAGAATATTGCTGCTGACTGTGCGAGAGAAGCAAGGAACTTTCTTTCCGTCTCACCAATTACATCAATGAAAATAAAGAGAGCAGCAGAGACTTGAGCAAGAAAGTGAGTGCTGCTGTGGTATATTTCAGCACTACCTCGGAGGTTAATGAATGCAACAGCCTCAGGAAATACGTCCAGGTTTCTTTTCCCAGATGGAAGATACCAGCAGACCTCGGCTAGTCCATCCGATATTCCACGAGGAACATTCCCACATTCCATCTCAGAGTGCAGGAAGATATTTTGCTGCATTTGTGTCTGGCTCAAGATGAGGTTGAGAATTTTGGACTTGGAGATTGTACACCTTCCAAGTCTGATGAAGGAAATGGTTGGCATGACTGCGGTTACAATGGGCTCCTGCTGGAAACTGTTGTTGCTTAGAAGGGATTCTGGGCACCATTTTTTGACAATAGACCGCATGGCCCAGAGGAGGAGAATGGCACCAGATCCATCCCCCTCCTTTGCTGCACTATTCCAATCTGGCTGCAGAAAAGGTAATGCAAACTGGCACAGGGACATTTTCAACATCAGCTCCTGTTGCAGCAAGTTATCTGCACAGAGGAAAACTGCAGCAATAATATCGAGAGGATTAATCCCCAAAATCTCAGTTTGCCTTTCTTCAAAGAAATCTTCCTCAGTATCATTCTGACCTTCTGATTGCTGAGCAGGTGGCCATTCAGGGTTCCTTGCCATTGAGTTGGCAGGAAGAATTTTTTGGAGAAAATGCCAAGGGACATCTTTCAGCTGAGTTGGCTTATTATCCTTCAGTTTATCCCGGCGAATCTCCCTCATGAAGTTTAGTGACAATTTGTGAGGATAATAATTTTGTAATCCCAAGTCATTAACAATTTGGGGTGGCCTATCATTATGAGATAAGTGGGATTGGTCAGTTCCATCCCTGAAACAATCTGTGTGTTTGATGATGGTTTCCTCCTTTTGATTGAAGTATTCGAATCTCACCAGCAGTTCTCCATCTTTAGATGGTGCTTTTTCTTCCCGTGAATCTTTGTCCGCTGATAAATTCTGTAATGTTGCTTTTAGAAGCTCCATGTCTGATAAAAAGATTCCACTTGGGGTCATCACTGCATCACGGACTTGTGGAGTCAACTCTTGGTTAATTTCTGCACACATTATCTGCAATACTGTTCTGGGATCTTTATTTTGTGTCTTAGTGACTCCGGCAGTCAGTGCTGTGTAGAGCAGGAAGGCTTGGCGTTGTGTCACGTTCATTGTCTGCATCTCACTTCTGTAGGTTTCAATCTTACTTAACTGAGAGATCAGATATTTACGGTCATCCTCTGTTAAAGGTTGATTCAGTATTCCACTCGGTTCATAGGACACTGGGTGCAGAAGTGCAGTCAAGAGGATAGATGTGTATTGATCTCCAGTTTGTTTGTAGAACTGCTGCAGTTTAAATAATACTTCTCCCAACTCACTGCAGACATCGCTGTGGATTTCATTACCAACCTCCAGCCCCTTCAATTTTCTCTCCAGTTTCTTGATGTATCTTTCTGCTTCTTTGAAACTGGAGATGGTTAATGTTTCTTTATTGCTTGGGGTGTCACTCAGCTGCTGCAAGACTGATGAAATGCTTGGAAAATCCAGACTCCGTATCATTTCTCGAGGCTGCAGCAGATCTAATATTCGCACTCTCAGGTACGCTTTGTCTACGTCTGTGATGTATTTCCCCGTGGCACAATGTAAAACTTTACTGATGAATATCTGAATGGAGCGCTTGCAAATAAATTCCTGGTACCACAATCTGTCCGTGTCTATTGTAAAGTGCTTCGCCAGAGAGGATTTAATAGCTGCACAGTGGGAAACATTCTTCATACAGTCTGTAACAAAATCTGATTCTGAGAGTGTAATCCATTTATTTACTTCCTGTACCAGATCCTGAACACTGGTATAAACTTCCACTCCTGCTGATATTTCCACAGCATCAGCCTTTAGCTCTGTCATCCTCTCCCAGCATCTCTTCAGGCTCTTAGTTAATAACTGACAATCTTCAAAGTCTCTTCTGTGGTTCTGTAAAATTACTTCCCAGACAGGGACTAGGTTGTAAGTAGAGCCACGATCAATAACTCTCCAGGTGCTGTTTTGAACCTGTAATCCTTCCTTCCAATCTGCTAGGCATGATGCTTCAACAGGACCACCAATCTTGGTAACAGTAACATGTATTTTTTTCAAGAGAGCCTTACTACAGATATCATTAATGTTAGCTTTAAAGTAATCAGCAGAGGCTGAAACACTGGCATTGACAGGTCCTAACTTGCCAATGGGTAAATCTATATTTACCAAAGCTTTCATGGCTTCTTGAGAAAGATCTTTCTCTTTGTGTTTCAATTTATCACTTGCTGCTTCAGTTAAATAAATACCCCCAAAGTGAATATTGCTGTTTATGTGTGACCCATAGTCTTCCAGGAATTTCTGACAAGAAGCATCTTTAATACCTTCTGACTCCTGATAGCGCAAATTAATTTCCACATCTTTTAGAAAACTTACAGCAGATTCTGACAGTGTCAGATCATTCTGGTTCAATGTAACACTGGCCATAGGTACAATGACCATCTTACACAATGAGACATATGTGCCCTCTGTAGAGGTAGAGCAGCTGCTAGAGGTATTATACTCTCCCTTAGCATCAAGTTTAAAGGATCCAATATTGAACATACCACTGATACTGAGACCCAGCTGTTCCATACACTGTTTAGAATTTACAGCATGAATGCGTGACACAAAACTCTCCGTCTGTTCCCGTGGGGACATGGATGCCCCCAGTAGACAGCAGTTCTCTGGCACTTTCAGCAGCCTTGCCCGTTTCTTTAACATATCATTCATATCTTTACTGACAAAGATTCCTTTGAGTGCCAGACCTCCAGATGCCTTTTCCAACAGTTCAGTTTGGGACCATCTAACTTGTAAAGATCCTGCCATTTCTTTAAAATCTGAAAATATCCAGTGATTCGTGAAGTTCAATTCTCGAAAATCAATGATCCTGTCCTGTGCTTCATCAAGGACCCAGGTTCCTGGCCTATGCCTTATTGAGGGCCCAGGTTCCCGGCCTATGCCTTATTGAGGGCCCATGTTCCTGGCCTATGCCTTATCGAGGGCCCAGGTTCCTGTCCTGTGCCTTATCCGGAGCCCAGGTTCCTGTCCTGTGATGTACTGGAAAGGCAGGCTGGTGTTTAACGTCGCTAGCAAGTTTGAGGTTCCTCTTTGTGTCCTTTGCTGGCCAGTCCTGTCCTCTCACCACGTGGATTGAGAGCAATCAATGTTCAAACAATGAGAATAGCTGTGGAATTTGAAAACAAAGTTATCGGATGTTAATAGCTGCACTAATTGACACTAACAAATTCAATCATTGAGTGCAATAAAAAAATGTTTATATTATGCAGGGTGGGCATCGGTCTTGAGGATAATCGTGGAAGATATGATAACCTCATGGCAATGACTTCCCTAGGCAACAAGTGATCATAATACAATTAAATTTTACATTCAGTTTGAGGGAGAGGTGAGTTGGTCAAAGACTAATATTTTAGACTGAAACCTATGCCCTCTAGTATTGGACTCCCCAATCTTTGAGGAAAGATATTGACTATCCAGCTGATCTATGCTGCTCATTATTTTAGAGAACTCTGTAAGATCACCCCTCAAGCCTTCTACGCTCCAGAGAAAAAAGTACCAGTCTATCCAGCCTCTCCTTATAACTCAATCCATCAAGTCCTGCTAGCATCCTAGTAAATCTTTTCTGTATTCTTTCTAATTTAATAATATCCTAACTATGAAAGGGTGACCAGAACTGCACACTATATTCCAACTGTGCCCTTACCAATGTCTTATGCAACTTCAACAAGACGTCCCAACTCCTGTATTCAATGTTCTGACCAATGAAACCAAGCATGCCAAATACCTTCTTCACCAATTGTCCACCTGTGACTCCACTTTCAAGGAGCTATGAACATGTTGCCTGGTATGGAGGACAGGTCTTATGAAGAGAGGCTGAGGGATTTGAGGTTGTTTTCGTTAGAAAGGAGGCGGCTAAGAGGGGACCTTATCGAAACATATAAGATGATTAGAGGTTTAGATAGGGTGGACAGTGATAGCCTTTTTCCTAGGATGGAGAAAGCTAGCACGAGGGGACACCGCTTTAAATTAAGGGGTGATATTTATACGATGGATATCAGAGGTAGATTTTTTACCCAAAGGGTGGTTCGGGAGTGGAATGCCCTGCCTGCAGCAGTTGTAGATGCGCCAAGTTTGGTGGCGTTTAAGAGATTAGTTGATAAGTAAATGGAAGAGAAGGGAATGGTTTAGTTTGGAAGGGGCATTGCTTTTTATATTGGTTGGCGCAACAGCGAAGGCCGAAGGGCCTGTCCTGTGCTGTAATGTTCTATGATCTATGTTCTATGTATCCATAGATTTCTTTGTTCTGTAACTCTTCCCAATGCCCTACCATTAACTGAGTAAGTCTATGCTGAGGCACAGCACTGGTCACAGGCTTCCAGTTTGGAAAACAACACTCAAGAACCATCCTCTGGCTTCTGTCAAGAAGCCAATTTTGTATTCATTTAGATACCTTACCCTTGATGCTGTAAAATTTAACCTTATGCAACAATCTACCAAGTGGTAGCTTGTTAAAATCTATGTGGACAACATCAATTGCACTGCTCTCATCTATTTTCTTCATTACCCTTCAAAAAACTCAATTAAATTTATGGGAATGATTTTCCACTCACAAAGCCATGCTGACTGCCCCTAATCCTCCTTGCATTTCTAAATTACTGCAGTGGCAAACATTTGAGTATTTCAGAATAAATCAAATTGATACATTCCAATGAGGAAGAAAAATTCCGAGAGGATGGATCCATTCTTTGTTCTTTGTTCTTTAGCCATAGTTAAGTAAAAATGTTATAGCAATATTAAATAGAATATAAATATACAAAGACATAGAGCAGGTCAGATTAGATAGAATATAAAGAACAGCAAAGAAAGAAAAAGATTACACAGGAGGAAAATCTAGAGTAAAGAAAGCTCAGAGGAATGTTCCGTTATTGTCTAAGTGTGGTGATCCAGCAGGCACCCTACCCACTGGCTGGAATGGCAGGAACTCATGGCCAATTCTGCATCTTGAATCTCATTATTATGTACAAGTGCGTATCAGCCCAATCATAGAATATTACAGCCCAGTACAGGCCCTTCGGCCCTCGATGTTGCGCCGGCCAGTGGACCCTCTAACCTAAACTATTCCAATATCATCCATATGCCTATCCACCGACCATTAGAATGCCCCCTTAGTAGGCGAGTCCACAACTGCAGGCAGGGCATTCCACGCTCTCACCACCCTCTGTGTAAAGAACCTGCCTCTGACATCCGTCCTATAACTACCACCTCTTAATTTAAAGTAATGTCCCCTCGTGTTGGTCATCACCATCCGAGGAAAAAGGCTCTCACTATCCACCCTATCCAATCCCTTGATCATCTTATACGCCTCAATTAGGTCACCGCGGAACCTTCTTCTCTCTAATGAAAATAACCTCAGGTCCCTCAGCCTTTCCTCATAAGGCCTTCCCACCATACCAGGCAACATCCTGGTAAACCTCCTCTGCACCCTTTCCAATGCTTCCACATCTTTCTTATAATGCGGCGACCAGAACTGTACGCAATAATCCAAGTGCGGCCGCACCAGAGTTTTGTACAGTTGTAACATAACCTCACGGCTCCTAAATTCAACCCCTCTACCAATAAAAGCTAACACACCGTACGCCTTCTTAACAACTTTATCAACCTGGGTGCCAACTTTCAAAGAGCTATGTACTTGTACCCCAAGAGCCCTCTGCTCGACAACACTATTAAGGGTCCTTCCATTAGCCCTATATTTCATATGCCTGTTATTTCTACCAAAGTGAATCACCTCACACTTATCCGTATTGAATTCCATTTGCCACCTCACGGCCCAGCTCTGCAACCTATCTATGTCCCTCTGCAAACTGTAACATCCATCCTCGCTGTCTACAACTACCCCCACTTTGGTATCGTCAGCAAATTTACTAATCCAACCCTCTACACCCTCATCTAGGTCATTTATAAAAATGACAAACAGCAGTGGCCCTAAAACAGATCGTTGAGGAACACCACTCGTAACTGCACTCCAGGTTGAATATTTCCCATCAACCACCACCCTCTATCTTCTATCAGAATAAATCAATTATTCTGTCAGGAGCTGATTCGCCTGCCCACTGTAAGCTGGTTGGTTCAAAGATCAAGACACCATATTTAAATGCCACTCCAATACACACATCTCACTCTCTCCAGCCTACTTGTCTTCATAAGACCATGCAGGATGTCTGACAGCAAGAAGCAAAAGACTAGCAGCCTCAAGAAGAAGATTGTACACACTACAGTTAAAAAACACTGTAATTAAGACACTATAGTTAAGAAAGCCTATCAATGCCTCTACTTTCTCAGAAGATGAAGGAAATTTGGCATGTCAGTTACGATTCTCACCAATGTTTACAGATGCACTATAGAAAGCATTCTTTCTGGTTGTATCACAGTTTGGTATGGGTTCCTGCTCTGCCCAAGACCACAAGGAACTACCAAAGTCGTGACCGAAGCCCAGTTTATCAATCAAACCATCCTCCGAGCCATTGACTCTGTTTACATTCCCATTGCCTCAGAAAATCACCAGCGTAATTAAGGACTCCACACATCCCGGACTTGTCTCTTCCACCATCTTCCTTCAGGAAGAACATAGGTCTGAGGTCAAGTACCAACTGATTCAAGAACAGCTTCTTCCCTGCTGTCATCAGACTTCTGAATGGGCCTATTTCTCAATAAATTGATCTTTCTCCTAGCTATGTCTGATGAGGGCGGTGCAGTTGATATTGTCTACATGGACTTTAGCAAGGCTTTTGACAAGGTACCACATGGTAGGTTTTGCATCAGGTTAAATTTCATGGGATCCAGGATAAGGTATCTAAATAGATACAAAATGTGTGCTGGAAGGATGGATGGAGCAGTACGTGGCTAGCTGGACTAGAGAAGGGGCTATATTGGATTTAGTTCTGAGGTGGTTGATGTTGTAGTAGGGGAACATGTGGATAACAGTGACCACAATTCTGCCTACTTTAGAATACAGATGAAAAAGGATGCTTATTGCCCTAGGGGCAGGGTGCTGAATTGGGAGAAGGCTAACTACGGTCGGATTAGGCAGGAACTTATGGAAACTGATTGGGAACGGTTGTTCGAGGGTAAGTCCACGCTAGGCATGTGGGACTCTTTCAAGGGAATACTGAAAATGTTGCAAGATAGATATGTGCCGGCCAAGAGGAAAGATGGGAAAGGTAGGATTGGAGAGCCATGGATTACTAGGGATATTGAGGACTTGGTTTGGAAGAAAAGAGAGGTCAAAGTAGCTGGGAATGGAGACAGTGTTGGAGGAATATAGAGAGAGTAGGAGGGAGCTCAAACGGGGAGTTAGAAGGGCAAAAAGGGGGCATGAAATGATTTTGGCAGATAGGATTAAGGAAAATCCAAAGGCTTTTTATTCCTATGTTAGGAATAAAAGGGCGGTTAGAGGAAAAATCAAACCTCTTAGGGACACAGGAGGGGAACTGTGCTTAGAGCCCGAGGGAATGGCGGAGATCCTGAATGAATACTTTGCGTTGGTATTCATGAAGGAGAGGGGCTTGTTGACAGCTCCTGTCTCTGAGGGAGCTGTGGACCAGTTGAGGGAAATATCCATACTGAGGGAGGAAGTGTTAGAGCTTCTAGGTAGCATTAAAACTGATAAATCTCCGGGGCCTGATGGCATTTATCCCAGGCTGCTTAGGAAGGTGCGAGGTGAAATTGCTGGGCCTCTGACGCAAATCTTTGTCTCATCTTTGGACACAGGTGAGGTCCCAGAGGACTGGAGAATAGCTAATGTTGTACCGTTGTTTAAAAAGGATAGTAGGGATAACCCTGGAAATGATAGGCCGGTGAGTTTGACGTCATGGTAGGGAAGCTGTTGGAGGGGATTCTTAGAGATAGGATGTATAGGCACTTAGAGCGTTGCGATCTGATTAGGGATACGCAGCATGGCTCTGTTAAGGGGAGGTCGTGCCTTATGAATCTGGTAGAATTTTTTGAGGAGGTGACAAAAACGGTGGACGAAGGGCGAGCCGTTGATGTCGTCTATATGGATTTTAGTAAGGCGTTTGACAAAGTTCCTCATGGGAGGTTAGTTGAGAAGGTCAAGGCTCATGGGATACCAGGACAGGTAGCTAGATGGATAAGTAACTGGCTTAGTAATAGAAGACAGAGAGTAATAGTGGAAGGGTGTTTTTCTAGCTGGAGGTCGGTCACTAGTGGTGTGCCGCAGGGCTCGGTACTGGGACCTCTTCTATTTGTAATATATATAAATGACTTGGAAGAGGGAGTAAGTGGAGTGATCAGCAAGTTTGCAGACGATACAAAGATGGCTGGACTTGCGGATAGTGAGGAGCATTGTCAGGCGATACAGCAGGACATAGATAGGCTGGTAGCTTGGGCAGATAGATGGCAGATGGAATTCAATCCTGATAAATGCGAGGTGATGCATTTTGGAAGAAAGAATGTATGGGGGAGGTATATGATAAAGGGTAGACCTATTAAGAGTATAGAAATGCAGAGGGACCTTGAGGTGCAGGTGCACAAATCTCTGAAGGTGGCAGAGCAAGTGGAGAAGGTTGTGAAGAAAGCATATGGTATGCTAGCCTTTTTAGGAAGGGATATAGAGTACAAGAGCTGGCCTTTAATGTTGCAGTTGTATAAAACGTTGGTTAGACCTCATTTGGAATACTGTGTCCAGTTCTGGTCGCCTTACTACCGGAAGGACTTGGAGACCTGGAGAGAGTGCAGAGGAGGTTTACCAGGATGCTACCTGGTATGGAAGGTCTGAGTTACGAGGAGAGGTTAGGCAAATTGGGACTGTTTTCCTTAGAAAGACATAGACTTAGAGGAGATCTAATAGAGGTGTACAAGATTATGAATGTTATAGATAGAGTAAACAGGGTTAAGCTTTTTCCTAGGATGGACTCGAATAGCATGAGGGGTCACGGGCTTAGGGTGAGGGGGGTAAGGTATAATTTGGATGCTAGAGGGAGTTTTTTCACACAGAGGGTGGTGGGGGTATGGAATGCGCTGCCAAGTAAAGTGGTGGAGGCAGGTACTCTGGAGTTATTTAAGAAATACTTAGATGGGCACATGAACAGAATGGGAATGGAGGGGTATAGAAAACTGATTTAAAATAGGGATCATGAGCCTTGGGAGTCCCTGGGAAGTGTGTAAATAGATGATGATATTGATGTACTAGGATAAGGTACTCTTTACTCTTTACTCAAAGAGTGATTAGGGAGTGGAATGCCCTGCCTGCAGCTGTTGTAGATGCGCCAAGTTTGGTGGCGTTTAAGAGGTTAGTTGATAAGTATATGGATGAGAAGGGAATGGTTTAGTTAGGAGGGGCATTGCTTTTTATTTTGGTCGGCACAACATCGAAGGCCGAAGGGCCTGTTCTGTGCTGTATTGTTCTATGTTCTATGTTCTATAAGACATTTACATAGAACATAGAACATTACAGCACAGAACAAGCCCTTCGGCCTTCGATGTTGCGCCGACCAATATAAAAAGCAATGCCCTCCAAACTAAACCATTCCCTTCTCTTCCATATACTTATCAACTAAACTCTTAAACGCCACCAAACTTGGCGCATCTACAACTGCTGCAGGCAGGGCTTCCACTCCCTAACCACACCTTTGGGTAAAGAACCTACCTCTGATATCCGTCCTATAACTATCACCCCTTAATTTAAAGCTGTGTCCCCTCATGCTAGCTTCTCCATCCTAGGAAAAAGGCTATCACTATCCACCCTATCTATCCTCTAATCATCTTATATGTTTCGCATTAGGTCTCCTCTTAGCGCCTCCTTCTAACGAAAAACAACCTCAAATCCTCAGCCTCTCCTCATAAGACCTGCCCTCCATACCAGGCAACATCCTGGTAAACCTCCTCTGTACCCTCTCCAAATGCCTACATCTTTCTTATAATGGGGACCAGAACTGACACAATACTCCAAGTGCGGCCGCACTAGAGTTTTGTACAGTTGCAACATGACGTTGCGGCTCCGAAATTCAATCCCTCTACCAATAAAAGCCAAGACTCCAATGCCTTCAACAACCTTCTCGACCTGACTGCCTACTTTCAGGGATCTATGCACATACACACCAAGATCCCTCTGTTCATCTAGACTACTAAGAATCCTACCATTTGCCCTATACTCTACACATTTATTATTTCTGCCATAGTGCATTACCTCACACTTTTCCACATTAAACTCCATTTGCCACCTCTCGGCCCAGCTCTGCAACTTGTCCAAGTCCCTCTGCAAACTATAACACCCCTCTTCACTATCTACCACTCCACCGACTTTAGTGTCATCTGCAAATTTACTAATCCAATGGCATGCTTGGTTTCATTGGTCATTGTTGAAGTTGTATAAGACATTAGAAAGGCCACACTTGGAATACTGTGTACAATTCTGATCATTTTATTGTAGAAAGGTACAGATATAATCCAGGTCCAAATGCAGCAAGGCCTAGGCAATATCCAGGCTTGGGCTGACAATTCACAAGTAAACTTCATGCCAGACAATGACCGTCTCCAACAAGAAAGAATCTGACCATTGGCCCTTGACACTCAATGGCACCATTGCTGCATCCTTCATTACAGAGATCCTGGATTGGCACCATTTCCACAAACATTCATTCCCTCCACCACTGATGCACAGTGGCAGCAGTGTGTACCAAAAGTTAATTCGCTGGTTAAAAGGAAAAAAGAGGCTTATGTCAGGATGAGGCTTGAAGGCTCAGTTAGTGCAATGGATAGCTATAGATTAGCCAGGAGTGAGCTAAAGAGTGAGTTGAGGAGAGCTAAAAGGGGACACGAGAAGACTTTGGCTGATAGGATCAAGGAGAATCCTAAAGCTTTCTTTAGATATGTTAAGAATAGAAGATTGGTTAGGGCAAGGTTAGGGCCAGTCATGGACAGCAGTGGGAAGTTGTGCGTGGAGCCTGAAGAGATTGGAGAGGCACTGAACAAATATTTCTCTTCGGTATTCATGCAGGGAGATGTAAATGTAGTTGTGGAAAACACTGGGATACAGGGTTGCAAACTGGAAAGTATTGAAGTAGATAAGGAGGATGTGCTAGATATTCTTGAGGGTTTGAAGTTAGATAAGTCCCCTGGGCCGGACGGGATTTACCCTAGGATTCTCTGGGAGGCAAGAGAGGAGATTGCAGAGCCTCTGGCTCTGATCTTCAGGTCGTCGTTGGTTACGGGTGTGGTTCCGGAGGACTGGAGGATAGCGAATGTGGTCCCATTGTTCAAGAAGGGGAAGAGAGACCTTCCAGGGAATTATAGGCCAGTGAGTCTTACTTCTGTTGTGGGCAAAGTATTGGAGAGAATTATTAGGGATAGGATTTATAGTTATTTAGAGAGAAATGAATTGATTGGGGATAGTCAACATGGTTTTGTGAAGGGTAGGTTGTGCCTTACTAACCTTATTGAGTTTTTTGAAAAAGTGACCAAAGAGGTGGATGGGGGTAAGGCAGTTGATGTGGTATATGCATTTAATTTGAATTAATGAATTGTCCGCCCAATTTTATCACCATTTCCCCCTTTACCGCTATGTTCATCAATCCGCCAAAATGAACATGCGGAATAAAAGTCAAAATTGGGTGCTCCAGCTGCTGAAGAGCATCAACAGAGTGGGGGGTGGAATTTGAGCCAGATCATTCCTTGCTTCATGGTGGACTGGGGAGGGTAGGGGCAGGGACAGAGGGGAGTGAGGCCACATTATTCTCTGATTGGCAGGGGGGAGGGAGGTCAAAGTGTCATTGAAGTTTACAGTCCGGAAATAGGCCCTTTGGCCCAACTTGTCCGTGCCTCCTTTTTTGTTAAACCACTAAGTTAATCCCAATTGCTTGCATTTGTCCCATATCCCTCTATATCCATCGTAGCCATGTAACTATCTAAATACTTTTTAAAAGATAAAGTTGTACTCGCCTCTACTACTACCACTGGCAACTTGTTCCAAACACTCACCACTCTTTGTGTGAAAAAATTGTTCCTCTGGACACTTTTGTATCTCTCCCCTCTCACCCTAAACCTATGCCCTCTAGTTTTAGACTCCTCTACCTTTGGGAAAACATATTGACTATCTTGTCTATGTCCCTCATTATTTTATAGAACTTTATAAAAGCCTCTCCTTATAACTCAATCCATCAAGTCCCGATAGCATCCTAGTAAATCTTTTCTGCACTCTTCCTAGTTTAATAATATCCTTTCTATAATAGGATGACCAGAATTGCACACAATATTCCAAGTGTGGCCTTCCCAATGTCTTGTACAACTTTAACAAGACATTCCAACTCCTGTATTCAATGTTCTGACCAATGAAACCAAGCATGCCGAATGCCTTCTTCACCACTCTGTCCACCTGTGACTCCACTTTCAAGGAGCGATGAACCTGTACCCCTAGATTTCTTTGTTCTCTAACTGTCCCCAATGCCTGACCATTAACTGAGTAAGTCCTGCCCTGGTTCAACCTATCAAAATCATCACTTCACATTTATCTAAATTAAACTCCATCTGCCATTTGTCAGCTCACTGGCCCAACTGATCAAGATCCCGCTGCAGTGTGGAGATTAACTTCCACACTGTCCACCATGCTACCAATTTTAGTGTCATCTGCAAATTTACTAACCATGCCTCCTCCTATAGTCTCATCCAAATCATTAATATAAATAACAGATAACAGTGGGCTCAGCACTGATCCCTGAGGCACACCATGGTCACAGGCCTCCAGTTCGAAAAAGAACTTCTATAATTACCCTCTGGCTTCTGTCAAGAATCCAATTTTGTATCCATTTAGACACCTCATCCTGGATCCTTGAGATTTAACTTTATGCAACAACCTATCGTGTGGTACCTTGTCAAGGATCCTGCCTGATTCCATCAAAATTGGCCTTGACCCAATTTAGAATTTTAACTTTTGGTCCAGACCTATCATTCTCCATAGCTATCTTAAAACTAATAGAATTATGTTCACTGATCCCAAAGTAACCTGTCACTAACATTTCCATCATATGCCCTTCCTTATTTCCCGAGAGGAAGTCAAGTTTGACCCTCTCTCTCCCTCTTGTTGGGCAACCCACATACTGAATGAGAAATTCCTCCAGAATACACTCAAATTTCTATGAGTAAATTTGTATGGTATGAGCAAAATGAGTATGGTTGTCTCAGTCAATGTTGGGAAAGTTAAAATCTCTGACTATTACCACCCTATTATTCTTGGAGTATCTGTAATCTCCTTGCATACTTATTCCTCAATTTCCTGCCCGATATTTTGGGAGGTGGGGCAGATTATTCTCTGTTTGTGAGGAGGGGGGAGGAAGGGCCAATTTTTGTCTGGTTGGAATGGGAAGGAAGGAGGCGAGTCAGATGTATTTCTATGGGGGAGGGGCGGGCATGGTGGAGTGAGGCCTGAGCATTATCTGGTGGTTGGGGGGGGGGGGGGGGGTGGGGTCAAATGTTTCTCTAGGGGGTGCAGAGGGGATGTGATGTGTGAGTCCTGACCATTCTCTGGGGCAGAGGGAAGAGGGAGGCAGGTAAGATGTATCTATGGTGGGGTGGGAGGGGGAAGCCCTTCCCCCACTGGTGAAGGGGCAAAGATGGGTTTCTGATGGTGGGAGGGAGCAGGGGGTCCACTGCCATTCTGGGAGTGACTGGTGGGGTATCAGGGGCAGAGAGTCGTGATTGGCCTGGGTAACAGAGGTGTGGATAAAGGGGATAGTGATGTCTGTGGGGGCCATCGCTACCACTTTCTCTGCTTTCTGCGACCGGGGAGCGATTTGACATGGGCACGTTTTACAAATTATTTTCTAATGTGTATGCTCGGTTCAGAGAACAAAGAACAAATAACAACACAGCACAGGAAACAGGCCCTTCGGCCCTACAAGCCCGCGCCACCAACTTTAACACTCAGTGAATGTCTCATTCCAATCCTTCTTTCACCTACGTCTACGCCACTTGGACTCCACAATAAAAGGGTGCAAATTTAGAGAATTATCTGTGTGCTACATTAAGGGAGGTCTAATTTAGGGACAATTTATTCACACCAATCTGCCTAAGAGCACGTTTTTGGGGTGTGGAAGGAAACCGGAGCACCTGGAGAAAACCCACGCAAGCACGGGGAGAATGTGCAAACTCCCACAGACACAGGCCCAAGTCGGAGATCCGACCTGGGTCCCTGTAACTGCACAGCAAACAGTGATAGTCACTGAGCTGTCGTGTTGGTCCAGTTTAAGCGTACACTAATGACATGAAGCACTAGGCAACCTTCGCACGACCCAACTTGTTGGTCAATCATGTGGACCAAATCACCTATGGATGTAAAAAAGAGACATCAATAAACATACATAGCTTATACAGACATTCACGGAAGATCCCCAGAAGCTCAAATATAAGGGACAGGTGAGTCATAAAATATGTTGAACAGCCTATAAGAATCTATTGACTCCCAGGAATGTCTTGAGACTCTTGATCCTTATTTAGAACAACCTTTTGTATCCCTCCATCTCTAGTCTGCTCATGTGCCTACCTAGGTAAGCCTTAAACAGTTCTCGCATTTCTGCCTCCAACACCCCACTTGCCAGTGCATTCAGCTTCCCACAACCCTCTAATTTCCCTCTAACATCTGAACTATATCTTGCCCCTCTCATCCTAAGCCCATGACCTCTCGTGATTCTCGTATCCAATCTGGGAAAAAGCTTCCCACTGTTCACTCTAACTATACCTTCATAATCTTATACACCTCTATTAGATCTCCCCGCATTCTCCATCTTTCCAAGGAGAACAGCCCCAATTTGACCAATCTCTCCTCATAGCTAAGACCCTCCATATCAGGCAGCATTCTGGTAAACCTCCACTGCACTCTGTCCAGAGTCTCCACGTCCTTCTGGTAGTAAAGCGACCAGAACTGGATGCAGTATTCCAAATGAGGTCTAACCAATGTTCTATACAACTGCAACATTAGATGCCAGCTTTTATACTCTATACCCCTCCCTATATAGATAAGCATACCATAAACTTTCTTCACCATCTTCTCTACCTGTACTGCCACCTTCAGGAACTTGTGTACTTGCACCCCTAGGTCCCTCTGCGTTCCTATACTCTTAATAGTCCCACCATTTATTGTATAACTCTCCCCCCCACATTATTTCTTCCAAAATGCATCACCTCGCATTTATCAGGATTAAATTCCATCTGCCATTTCTCTGCCCAATTTACCAGCCTATCTATATCCTGCTGTATTGTTCGACACTGTTCATCACTCTCAGCAAGTCCAGCTGTCTTCATGTCATCTGCAAACTTGCTGATCACACCACTTACTCCCTCTTCCAAGTCATTTACATATATTATAAATAGCAAAGGTCCCAGTACTGAGTCCTGCGGAACACCACTATTGACCAATCTCCAGTTAGAAAAAACCCCTCCACAACTACCCTCTGTCTCCTGTTACCAAGCCAGTTCTCAATCCATTTAGACACTTGTCCTTGTGTCCCATGAGCCTTAACCTTTTACACCAACCTCCCAGGAGGGACTTGTCAAATGCCTTATTGAAATCCATATAGACGAAATCAACGGCTCGCCCTTCGTCAACCATTTTTGTCACATCCTCAAAAAATTCTACCAGATTCGTAAGGCACGACCTTTACAAAGCCATTTTGCCTGTCACTAATCATATTGCTATGTTCTAAATGTCTATACATCCTGTCTCTGAGAATCCTCTCTAACAACTTCCCTACCACTGACATCAAACTCACGGACCTATAATTACCCAGGTTATCCGTACTACCCTTTTTAAACAACCGTACCACATTTGCTATCCTCCAATCCTCTGGTACTTCACCTGTGTCCAAAGAAGAGACAAAGATTTCCATCAGAGGCCCAGCAATTTCCTAAATAGCCTGGGATAAATGCCATCAGGCTGTGTGGATTTGTCAGTTTTAATGTTACCAAAAACCCTAACACTTCTTCAGGTGTAATGGAGATTTTCTCCAACGGGTCAACACCTCCCTCCAAGACACTTCCAGACATCAAAAGAACTAGTTGAGTTCTTTGAAAATGTGACTGAACACATTGGCGAAGGAAGAGTGGTGGATGTGGTTTACATGGATTTCAGCAAGGCATTTGATAAAGTCCCCATGCAAGACTTCTTGAGAAGGTGAGAGGGCATGGGATCCAAGAGGCTTTGGCCTTGTGGATGCAGAACTGGCTTGCCTGCAGAAGGCAGAGAGTAGTTGTGGATGGGTCTCCTTCTGCATGGAGGTTGGTCACCAGCAGAGTGCCCCAGGGATCTGTTCTAGGACCCTTGCTGTTTGTCATTTTCATAAATGACCTGGATGAGGAAGTGGAGAGATGGGTTAGTAAGTTCACCGACGATATGAAGGTTGGTGGTGTTGTGGATAGTCTGGAGGGATGTCAGAAGTTGCAGCGGGACATAGACAGGATGCAAGACTGGGCAGAAAAATGGCAGATGGACTTCAACGTGGATAAATGTGTAGTAGTCCATTTTGGCAGGACCAATGGGATGAAGGAGTATAATACCAAGGGTAGGAGTCTTGGCAGTGTTGAGGAGCAGAAGGATCTTGGGGTCCGGGTCCATAGGACTCTTAAATCGGCCCCACAAGTGGAGGATGTGGTCAAAAAGGCATATGGTGAATTGGCCTTCATCAATAGAGGGATTGAGTTTAGGAGTCGGGAGGTGACGCTGCAACTTTATAAGACCCTTGTCAGACCTCACTCAGGACATGGAAGCTATTGAGAGGGTGCAGAGGAGATTTACCTGTTGCCTGGATGTTGCCTGGATTGGAAGGCATGCCTTATGAAGATGGGTTGAGGGAGCTAGGTTTCTTCTCCCTGGAGAGACGAAGGTTGAGAGATGACCTGATAAAGGTTTATAAGATGTTGAGAGGAATTCTCGGCAGTATTTCCCAGGGCTGAAAATGGTTGCTACGCGAGGACGCAAGTTTAAGGTGCTGGGGGGCAACTACAGAGGAGATGTTAGAGGTACATTTTTCACTCAGAGGGTGGTGAATGAATGGAATCGGCTGCCGTCAGTAGTGGTAGAGGCGAACTCGTTGGGGTCTTTTAAGAGACTTCTGCATAGTACATGGGATTTAATGGGATTGGGAGTTACAGATAGTTCTATGGCCTGGTAGGTACTGATGTGATCGGCACAACTTGTGGGCCGAAGGGCCTGTTTGTGCTGTAATGTTCTATGTTCTATGTTCTAACAAGTCCCTCTCTTTTGTGAATACTGATGCAAACTATCCATTCAGGATCTCCCCCATTCCCTCGTGCTCTAAGCATAGTTCACCTCTTTGTCCCTAAGAGGACCAATTTTTTTCTCTAACCACCCTTTTGTTCCTAACATATGAATAAAAACCCTTTGGATTATCCTTAATCTTGTCTGCCAAGACTATTTCGTGCTTCCTTTTCCCCCTTCTAACTGCCCGTTTGATTTCCCTCCTACTCTCTCTGTATTCCTCCAATGCTTTCTCCGTTCCCAGTTGCTTGGACCTAACATACATATTTTTCTCCGGACAAACGTGTTGGTCCTTCACCGAGACTGAAACGGGCTCCCCAGTCGTTGGAAGGGCGAAGGCACAGTCCTGAGTGTAAATATATGCAGCTGCTTCTGATTAATCAATGCCGTGTAAATTGCATTATTAGTGTAGTTAGTAGGAATAAAGGTACGAAAGATAAGAACCTAATCTTATTGCGGTCTGAGTCATTTCTCTCTCTCTCTCGAGTCCTGCAAAATCTTTTACACTCGTACCGAAACAGCAGGGCATTCCACGCCCTTACTACCCTCCGAGTAAAGAAAACCCACCTCTAGCATCTGTCCTATAACTACCACCCCTTAATTTAAAGCAATGTCCCCTCATGCTATCCATCTCCATCTGAGGAAGAAGGCTCTCACTATCCACCCTATCTAACCCTCTGATCATCTTATATGTCTCAATTAAGTCACCTCTTAGCCTTGTTCTCTCTAATGAAAATAACTTCAAGTCCCTTAGCCTTTCCTCATAAGACCTACCCATCATACCAGGCAACATCCTGGTAAACCTCCTCTGTACCCTTTCCAATGCCTCCACATCTTTCTTATAATGCGGCAACCAAAACTGTATGCAATTCTCCAAGTGCGGCCGCACCAGATTTTGTACAGCTGCAACATAAAATCTCGGCTTCGAAGTTCAATCCCTCTACCAATAAATGCTAGCACACTATATGCCATCTTAACAACCTTATCAACTTGAGTACCAACTTTCAGAGATCTATGCACTGTACAGCGAGATCCCTCTGCTCATCTACACTACTAAGAGTCCTACCATTAGCCCTATGTTCTGCTCTTAACAAAGTGAATCACCTCACACTTTTCCACATTAAACTCCATTTGCCACTTCTCGGCCCAGCTCTGCAACTTATCTATGTCCTGCTGCAAACTGTAACATCCATCCTCACTGTCTACAACTCCTCCGACTTTTGGTGTTGTCAGCAAATTTACTAACCCATCCCTCTACACCCTCATCCAGGTCACAACAGTGGCCCCAAAACAGATCCCTGAGGTACACCACTAGTAACTAAACTCCAGGTTGAATATATCCCATCAACCACCGCCCTCTTTCTTCTATCAGCTAGCCAATTCCTAATCCAAATTGCTAAATCACCCTCAATCCCATGCATCTGCATTTTCTGCTGTAGTCTTCCATGGGGAACCTTACCAAACACTTTGCTAAAATCCATATACACCACAACAACTGCCTTACCCTTATCCACCTCTTTAGTCACCTTTTCAAAAAACTCAATAAGATTTGTAAGGCATGACCTTCCCTTCACAAATCCATGTTGACTATCCCTAATCAATTCATTTCTTTCTAAATGACTATAAATCCTATCCTTTATAATTCTTTCCAAAACTTTCCCCACTACAGATGTAAGGCTCACTGGTCTATAATTTGCAGGATGGTCTCTGCTCCCCTTCTTAAACAAGGGGACAACATTTGCTATCCTCCAGTCTTCCGGCACTATACCTGTAGCCAACGACGACATGAAGATCAAAGCCAAAGGCTCTGCAATCTCCTCTCTAGCCTCCCAGAGTAACCTGGGATAAATCCCATCTGGCCCAGGCGATTTATCTATTTTCATACTCTGAAGAATAGCTAACACCTCCTCCTTATGTACCTCTATCCTGTCTAGTCTACAACCGTGTATCCCAGTATTCTCTCCAACTCCGTTGACATTTTCCCACGTGAAGACCAACAAAAAATATTCATTCAGTGCCTCACCAAGCTCTACAGGCTCCATGCACAACTTCCCACTACTGTCTTTGACTGGCCTAATCTTGACCTAACCAATCTTTTATTCTTAACATATCTATAAAAAGCTTTAGGGTTCTCTTTTATTCTATCCGCCAAAGTCTTCTCATGTCCTCTTCTGGCTCTTCTTATCTCCCTCTTTAGCTCCCTCCTGGCTAATTTATAACTGTCCAGTGCCCTAACCGAGCCTTCACGTTTCATCTTTATATAAGCCTCCTTTTTCCTCTTTACTAGTGAACTAACTTCCTTGGTACACCACAATTCCCTGGCTCTACCACTTCCTTCCTGCCTGACAGGTACATATTTAAGGGGGGACAGTGATGTCTGTGGGGGCCATCGCTACCACTTTCTCCGCTTTCTGCGACCGGGGAGCGATTTGACACGGGCGCATTTTTCAAATTATTTTCTCGTGCTCGGTTCAGAGCTCCAATCGTTTCAGGCGTGCTAAGTCCCACCCACAGTGTGATATTTTTTTCAGAATGAGTGCGTATGGCAGTGTCTGAAAGCAGGTTTCCAAGTCAGATCTGAACTACGCCCAGATTCAGCACTTAGAATGAAAATGGTAAAATCAGGCCCTCAATGTGTGTAAAATTACCAAATTATATACGCAAAGAAAAAGTATCAACCATCCACTGAAGAAAGAAAACAAATTATTTGCTAACCCCACTTTCAAACATGTGTTTTCAAACAATTCTGATGGAAGATTATTGACTTGAACATGAACTTGGTTTTTCTCTACAGATGCTGCTAACCTGCTGAATTCTTCCAGCATTGACTACTTCTATTTTATTATCACTGTCCCCATTCCACTCTTTCACCAAAACAACCTCTTTCCTAATTTAGCCTGCTCAATGTTCACACATTTGTTAGACTTGAAAAGTCTCGGTTGGTCTGCTGCAGAGTCATGTCAATAATCTTTACACAAATTTCAGATCAGACAAAGGGAAATGGGTATCGCAAAAGGGGAATGTGGCACTGAGTGGCACACACAGCATAATGAGATAGAAAGACAGAGTTAGTGACAAAGACTGAGATAGAGTGGTGGATTCGAACAAACCTTCCGATACTGGATAGCACACTCACATAAGAGATAAAGACAAAGGAAAGCGAGACAGAGGGAGAGCTAAAAAACACAGTAAGCGACAGCAGTAAGTCAAGGAAAGACGGTTGAATGCAAATAACAAACAGGTTTACCAGATTGACCCAGTTGTCTTTTTCAGTGGACAACATAACTCAGGATTTCTAAATGAACCTTTTCAATGATGAGTCTGCTCCTGAGTATCAGTGGTGGAGTGTTTGAGTGTTTGCTTTTATATGAAAAATAGCATCACTTTCAGTTTCATTCTGAAATTACATTTCCAGGAAATTCCAGAAGATGTTATTACAACGGGAGGGGAATTTATAAATAGAAAATGAACAGATTATCAATGCATGAGAAACTTAATAACCCAATTTCATTCCTTTAAAAAAGTCATTCAACAACAATAAAGGTTGGAAGAAATTAGCTGAGAAAGAAAATCCATATTTACCAACTGTAGCATATAGGGTTATGGTACAATTAATATCTGACAAAATTTATCTGACAATAAATTCCCCTCCCGTTGTAATAACACCTTCTGGAATTTCCTGGAAATGTAATATCAGAATGAAACTGAAAGTGATGCTATTTTTCATATAAAAGCAAACACTCAAACACTCCACCACTGATACTCAGGAGCAGACTCATCATTGAAAAGGTTCATTTAGAAATCCTGAGCTATGTTGTCCACTGAAAAAGACAACTGGGTCAATCTGGTAAACCTGTTTGTTATTTGCATTCAACCGTCTTTCCTTGACTTACTGCTGTCGCTTACTGTGTTTTTTAGCTCTCCCTCTGTCTCGCTAGATGGGAATTAGATGGGAAGGGATATCGATCTTTAGAAGTGTACATAGAGGAAATTCATGCAGACACAGGGAGAATGTGCAAACTCCACACAGACAGTGACCCAAGCCAGGAATTGAACCCATGTCGCAAACACTGTGAGGCAGCAGTGCTAACAATTGTGCTATCGTGTCACGATGCTAGTGGTGTTTATTAACAAATTGGATTTTAAACTGGTGTTGTGAGACTTCTTACTGTGTCTACCATGTTGCCCCAAGTCAGTAGTGTGATGGAATACACTCCCCTTGCCTGGTGCAGCTCCAACACCACCCAAGAAGCTGGACACCATCCAAGACATAGTAGTCCAACTTGTTTGCCAATCTTTCCACAAATATCCACTCCCTTCACCACTGAAACTCAGGAGCAGATATAGAACCAAAGAACACTACAGCACAGAAACACGCTGAACCATTTTTCAACCGAGTGCCACTAACCTGCACCTGCACCACATCCCTCCACACCCCTCTCATCCATGCACCTATCCAAGTTTTTCTTAAATGTTAAAAGTGACCCCACATTTATCACTTTATCCGGCAGCTCATTCCACACTCCCACCACTCTCTATGTGAAGAAGCCCCCCCAATATTCCCTTTAAACATTTTCCCCTTCACCCTTAACACATGTCCTCTAGTTTTTTTCTCCTCTAGCCTCAGTAGAAAAAGCCTGCTTGCATTCACTCTATCTATAACCCATCAAAATCTCTATCAAATCTCCCTTCATTCTTCTACACTCCAGGGAATAAAGTTTTAACCTATTCAACCTTTCTCTGTAACTCAGTTTCTCAAGTCCCAGCAACATCCTTGTAAACCTTCTCTGCGTTCTTTCAACCTTATTAATATCCTTTCTGTAATTAAGTGACCAAAACTTCTGAACGAACTTTAAACTAGAAAGTTTGGGGGGAGGGAATCGAGATGAGGTGACTGGGAGCGAGGAGGTTAGCTCCCAAGTAGAGAAGGATTGTAGACAGTATGAGAGAGAGGTTAGACAGGTGATGGAGAAGGGAAGCGCCCAGACTGAGGGACTGAGGTTTGTCTATTTTAACGCCAGGAGTGTAGTGGATAAAGTGGATGAGCTCAGGGCCTGGATTGCTGCTTGGAAATGTAATGTGGTGGGCATTATGGAGACTTGGATGTCTCAGCGACAGGACTGGGTACTTCAGGTGCCAGGAAGGACAGGGAGGGTGGTAGAAGAGATGGGGGAGTGGCACTGTTGATCAGGGACAGTCATGATGTAGAGATGCCGGCGTTGGACTGGGGTAAACTCAGTAAAAGTCTGGCAACACCAATTTTAAATCCAACCGATTTATTTGATAGTAAATCTGCAAGCTTTCGACTTTCGTCTTTTTGCCTGACGAAGACGAAAGTTGACAGCTTGCAGATTTACTATCAAATAAATCGGTTGGATTTAAAATTGGTGTTGCCAGACTTTTACTGAGATCAGGGACAGTGTCACGGCTGTAGAGAAGGAGGATGCCATGGAGAGACTGTCTACGGAGTCTCTGTGGGTGGAAGTTAGGAACAGCAAAGGGTTGATAACTTTGCTGGGTATATTCCATAGGCCGCCCAATAGTGACAGGGAAGTTGAGGTGCAGATAGGGAAACAGATACTGGAGAGATGTAGAAATAACAGAATTGTCGTGATGGGAGATTTCAATTTCCCAAACATTGACTGGAATATCCCCAGGGTAAGGTGTTTGGATGGTGAGGAGTTTGTTAGGTGTGTTCAGGAGGGTTTCCTGACACGGTATGTGGAAAAGCCCACGAGAGGAGAGGCTGTACTTGACCTGGTGCTGGGTAATGAACCAGGACAGGTGTCGGATCTCTCAGTAGGAGAGCATCTTGGGAATGGTGATCATAATCCTATCTCCTTCACGAGAACGTTGGAAAGAGATAGGATCAGGCAGGGTAGGAAGGTGTTTATCTGGAGTAGGGGGGAATATGAAGACACCAGGCAGAAAATTGGAAGAGTAAACTGGAAGGAGATGTTCTTGGGGAAAAGTACTGAAGGAAAGTGGCAGATTTTCAAGGAATACGACAACGTTCCAATGAGACAAGGAGATTTTGGTAGGTCGCAGGAACTGTGGTGCACAAAGGTTGTGATGAACCTAGTTAGGAAGGAGAGAAAGTTGTACAATATGTTCAGGGAGCGAGGGAATGTTAAGAATTTAGAAGTATATAAGACTTGTAGAAGGGAGCTTAAAAAGGAAATTAGAAGAGCCAAAAGGGGTCACGAGAAGGCCTTGGCCGGTAGGATTAAGGACAACCCAAAGGCGTTCTACAAATATGTGAAGAGTAAAAGGATGAGAAGAGAAGGGATAGGACCTATAAAAGGTGAAGGGGGAAAAGTCTGTGTGGAACCAGAAGAAATGGCAGAGGTGCTTAACAAGTACTTTGTCTCAGTATTCACAATGGAGAGTGATCTGCGGTGTTGTACCACAGGATTGTGGCAAACTGAAAAGATTGAGTATGTGGACATTAAGAAAGAGGATGTGTTGGAACTACTAAATTCCATCAAGGTAGATAAGTCACTGGGCCTGGATGGGATGTACCTCAGGTTACCGTGGGAGGTGAGGGAAGTGATTGCAGAGCCCCTGGCGATGATCTTTGCGTCGCTGATGGAGACAGGAGAGGTTCCTGAAGATTGGAGGATTGCGGATGTGGTGCCTATTTTCAAGAAGGGGAACAGGGATAGCAATTACCGACCAGTGAGTCTGACCTCAGTGGTCAGTAAGTTGATGGAGAGGATTCCGAGAGATAGGATTTATGAGCATTTAGAGAAGTTCAACATGATCAGAAATAGTCAACACGGCTTTGTTAAGGGCAGACCGTGCCTTACGAGCCTAGTTGAGTTCTTCGAAAATGTGACTGAACACATTGACGAAGGAAGAGTGGTGGATGTGGTTTACATGGATTTCAGCAAGGTGTTTGATAAGGTCCCCCATGTAAGACTTCTTGAGAAGGTGAGAGGCCATGGGATCCAAGGGGCTTTGGCCTTGTGAATCCAGAACTGGTTTGCCTGCAGAAGGCAGAGTAGTTGTGGATGGGACTTCTTCTGCATGGAGGTCAGTCACCAGTGGAGTGCCCCTGGGATCTGTTCTAGGACCTTGCTGTTTGTCATTTTCATAAATGACCTGGATGAGGAAGTGGAGGGATGAGTTAGTAAGTTCGCCGACAATACGATGGTTGGTGGTGCTGTGGATAGTCTGGAAGGATGTCAGAAGTTGCAGTGAGACATAGATAGGATGCAAGATTGGGCGGAGAAGTGGCAAGTGGACTTCAACGTGGATAAATATGTAGTGGTCCATTTTGGCAAGACCAATGGGATGAAGGAGTATAATATCAAGGGTAGGAGTCTTAGCAATGTTGGGGAGCAGAAGGATCTTGGGGTTCAGGTCCATAGGACTCTTAAATCAGCTTCGCAGGTGGAGGAAGTGGTCAAGAAAGCATATGGTGTACTGGAACAAAGAACAACACAGCATGGGAAACAGGCCCTTTGGCCCAACAAGCCCACGCCGCCATTTTAACAGCGTGAGTTCCCAGTTCCACCATTGTCTATGTTTATGGAAATCCACATTGAAAACCAAATTTCCAAGAGGAGGTTGGGGGGAATTGTTGGGGGAGTGACCTGGAAGGAGGAAACTCTGGGTGCTGACTTACCGGGTGTTCAGAGGGGAAGAATGTGGAGTAGAATTAGGTCTCCGGTCTCCTGGCTGTGAAACACAACTCAGCATTAATACAAAGTCAGCTTCTTTCTGCCTCTTTCACGCAGATGAGGAGAGGGGCCATTGTACAGATGAGTGCAGTCCATGAGAGGGAGCTCCCCTATTAAAGCACCAAAATTATGTACAAATTGCCTGAAGTTCTCAGCCTCAAGTCCAATGAGAATCACTCCACAGAGCAACAAGAGGAACTGGGCAAATGTGGGAATGTGATGTCAAGAGGGAGGAATCGCCAAGTTATTTAAACCAAGTGATAAATATAAATAAAGAATAATCAGAGAAATTAATTAGATTAAGTTGATAAAATTAACAAAACACAGGATAATCGTTAAATTGCTCTACATTAAATACTTATGGTACATAAATGATCAATGGATAATGAAGAACAATACAGAGAAAAGAACAAAGAAAAGGAATAGGCCCTTTGGCCCACCAAGACTGTGCCTATCCTGATGTCCTAACTAAAGAAAAATCCTTCTGCCCTTACTCAGTCCATATCTCTCTATTCCCTCCCTATTCATCTACCCATCTAGATGTCTTTTAAATGTTGCTAATGTGCCTGCTTCTTCCACCTCCTCTGGCACCATGTTTCAGGCACCCACCATTCTCTGTGTGAAAAACATCCCCCTCACATCTCCCTTAAACTTCCTCCCCTCTCACCTTGAACCTGTGTCCCCTAGTAATTGACACTTCCATCCTGGAAAACGCCTCTGGCAATCCACCCTGTCTATCTCTTTCATAATTTTGTAAACCTCTATCAAGTCTCCCCTCTGTCTTTCCAGTGAAAACAATCCTAGTTTATTCAACCTCTCTTCATAGTCAACACTCTTGAGACCAGGCAACATCCTGGTGAACCGTCTTCGCACTCACTCCAAAACTTCCACATCCTTCTGGTAGCGTGGTGACCAGAACGACATGCAATACTCCAAATGCAGCCTAACCAAGATTTTATTTAGCTACAAGATAATTTGCCAATTCTTGTACTGAATGCTGATGAAGGCAAGCATGCTATATGCCTTCTTAATCACCTTGGCCCCTATGTTACCCTGTAGACCCACACACCCAGATCCCTCTGTGTGTTAAATGTTCCTAAGGGTTTTGCCATTTGCACTATAATTCATACCTAAATTATAATTCATACCAAAATGCATTACTTTGCATTTAGAAACATAGAAGATAGGAGCAGGAGGAGGCCATTTGCCCCTCCTAGCCTGCTCTGCCATTCATTGCAATCATCCAACTCAATAGCCTAATCCTGAATTTTCCCCATAACCTTTGATCCCATTCACCCGAAGTGCTATATCCAGCCACCTCCTAAATACATTCAATATTTTGGCATCAACTACTTCCTGCGGTATAATGAATTCCACAGGATCACCACTCTTTGGGTGAAGAAATGTCTCCTCATCTCCACCCTCAATTGTCCATCCTGAATCCTCAGACTGTGACCCCCTGTTCTAGACTCTCCCACCATTGGGAACATCCTCCCTGCATCGACCCTGTCTAGACCTGTTAGAATTTTATAAGTCTCTATGAGATCTCCCCTCATTCATCTGAACTCCAGCGAAAACAATCCTAACCTACTCAATCTCACTGCTATCAGAAGGTGCACTTCTGGAAGACACCCTTCATGTTGGATGAAGCTACCAAATGGGACTACTTGCTTGCCAACTAGCAAAAACAGCAAAAAAAAATGTGAATTTACGGTCTGGAATACAAGGAAAACAGAAAGAAACTTAAGCAAGGAGTAAAAAGGGCTAAAAGGGTTCATGAAAAGTTATTGGCCAGCAGGAATAAGGAAAATCCCAAGATTTTTTATACATATATAAAGAGCAAGAGGGTAGCCAGGGAGAGGGTTGGCTCATTCAAGGACAAGGGAGAGAATCTATGTGTGGAGCCAGAGGAAATGGGCGAGATATTAAATGAATACTTTGCGTCAATATTCACCAAAGAGAAGGACTTGGTGGATCATGAATCTGGGAAAAGATGTGTAGAAACTTTGAGTCATGTTGAGATGAAAAAGGAGGAGATATTGGGGTTCTTGAAATACATTAGGTAGACAAGTCCCCAGGGTCAGATGGGATATACCCCAGAATACTGAGAGAGGCAAGGGAGGATATTGCTGGGGTCTTGAGAGAAATCTTTGTATCCTCACTGGCTATAGGGCAGGTCACCACAGTAAGAAGTTTCATAACACCAAGTTAGAGTCCAACAGGTTTATTTGGTAGTAAACACCGCTAAGCCTTCGGGGCTCTGCCCCTTTGTCAGATGAGTCAGGTTACCTGACTTTGTCAGATTACCTTATCGAAACATATAAGATGATTAGAGGTTTAGATAGGGTGGACAGTGATAGCCTTTTTCCTAGGATGGAGAAAGCTAGCACGAGGGGACACAGCTTTAAATTAAGGGGTGATAGTTATAGGACGGATATCAGAGGTAGGTTCGTTACCCAAAGGGTGGTTCGGGAGTGGAATGCCCTGCCTGCAGCAGTTGTGGATGCGCCAAGTTTGGTGGCGTTTAAGAGGTTAGTTGATAAGTATATGGAAGAGAAGGGAATGTTTAGTTTGGAGGGGCATTGCTTTTTATATTGGTCGGCGCAACATCGAAGGCCAAAGGGCCTGTTCTGTGCTGTAATGTTCTATGTTCTATGAGTGGGGAGTTCTCACGTTTATTTGATTTCATTTGCTACCAAATAAATCTGTTGGATTCTTACTGTGGAGACTTCTTACTGTGTTTATCCCAGACCAACGCCGGCATCTCCACATCATGACTACAGGGAAGGTCCTAGAGGATTGGAGAATAGCCGATGTTGTTACTTTGTTCAAGAAGGGTAGCAAGAATAATCCAAGTAATTACAGGCCAGTGAGCCTTATATCAATGGTAGGGAAATTATAGGAGAGGATTTATTCCCACTTGGAAATAAGTGAATATTAGTGAGAAGCAATATGGTTTTGTAAAGGGTAGGTCGTATCTCACAAACTTGATTGAGTTTTGAGGAAGTGACGAAGATGGTTGATGAGGGTAGGGCAGTGGAGGTCGTCTACATGGACTTCAATAAGGCCTTTGACAAGGTCCCTCATGGCAGACTGGTGCAGAAGGGAAGTCACATGGGATCAGAGGTGAGCTGGCAAGGTGGACACAAAACTGGTTCAGTCATAGAAGATAGAGGGTAGCAGTGGAAGGGTGTGTTTCTGAATGGAAGACTGTGACAAATAGCATTCCTGAGGGATCAGTGCTGGGACTTTTGTTGTTTGTAATATATAAATGATTTGGAGGAAAATTTAACTGCTTTCATTAGTAACTTTGCAGGTGACACAAAGGTTGGTGGATTTGTGGATAGTGATGCAGACCATCAGAGGATACAGCAGGATATAGATCAGTTGGAGAGTTGGACAGAGAGATGGCAGATAGAGTTTAATCTGGACAAATGTGAGGTAATGTATGCAATCTTTTCTGTACTCTCTCCAAAGCCTCTACATCCTTTTGGAAGTGTGGCAACCAGAATTGAACACTATATTCCAAATGCCGCCTAACTAAGGTTCAAAAGCTGCAACATGATCTCTCAGAGAGGAGTGAATCTGTGGAATTCTTTCCTGCAGAGGAATGTGGAAGCTGGGTCGTTAACTATGTTCAAGACTGAGATGGACAGAATTTTAATCAGAAAGAGAATCGAGGGTTATGAGGTTAAAGTGGGAAGTTGAGGATAATTACGTCAGATCTCATTGAGCAGCCTCGATGGGCTGAATGGCTTACTTTGGCTCCTATATCTTATGATCTTAAAAGATCTTGCAGTTCAAAAGCCAAAGGAAATGGTAACGAGCAAATTAAATAAATATCCAGAGAGAGTGCGAATGGCAGGAATCCATCCAAACACAGATAGAAGAGAGAGAAAAATGAAAGAATACACAAACTCACCAAAAGGGGGCAGAAGTGATGAGCTAAAGGCTGTGGTTATTATTATAGAGTTATAGAGTTATAGAATTATAGAACATTACAGCGCAGTACAGGCCCTTCGGACCTCGATGTTGCGCCGGCCAGTGGACCCTCTAACCTAAACTATTCCAATATCATCCATATGCCTATCCATCGACAATTTGAATGCCCCCAAAGTAGGAGAGTCCACAACTGCTGCAGGCAGGGCATTCCACGCTCTCACCACCCTCTGTGTAAAGAACCTGCCTCTGACATCCGTCCTATAACTACCCCCTCTTAATTTAAAGTTATGTCCCCTCGTGTTGGTCATCACCATCCAAGGAAAAAGGCTCTCACTATCCACCCTATCCAGTCCTTTGATCATCTTATACGCCTCAATTAGGTTACCACGTAACCTTCTTCTCTCTAATGAAAATAACCTCAGGTCCCTTAGCCTTTCCTCATAAGGCCTTCCCACCATACCTGGCAACATCCTGGTAAATCTCCTCTGCACCCTTTCCAATGCTTCCATATCTTTCTTATAATGTGGGGACCAGAATGGTACGCAATACTCCAAGTGCGGCCGCACCAGAGTTTTGTACAGTTGTAACACAACCTCACGGCTCCTAAGTTCAATCCTTCTACCAATAAAAGCTAACACACCGTACGCCTTCTTAACAACTTTATCAACCTGGGTGCCAACTTTCAAAGAGCTATGTAATTGTACCCCAAGATCCCTCTGCTCGACAACACTATTAAGGGTCCTTCCATTAGCCCTATATTTCATATGCCTGTTATTCCTACCAAAGTGAATCACCTCACACTTATCCGGATTGAATTCCATTTGCCACCTCACGGCCCAGCTCTGCAACCTATCTATGTCCCTCTGCAAACTGTAACATCCATCCTCGCTGTCTACAATTCCCCCCACTTTGTATCATCAGCAAATTTACTAATCCAACCCTCTACACCCTCATCTAGGTCATTTATAAAAATGACAAACAGCAGTGGCCCCAAAACAGATCCTGGAGGTACACCACTTGTAACTGCACTCCAGGTTGAATATTTCACATCAACCACCACCCTCTGTCTTCTATCAGCTAGCCAATTCCTAATCCAAACTGCTAAATCACCTTCAATCCCATGCATCTGCACTTTCTGCAGTAGCCTACCATGGGAAACCTTATCAAACGCTTTGCTAAAATCCATATACACTACATCAACTGCCTTACCCTTATCTACCTCTTTGGTCACCTCCTCAAAAAACTCAATAAGGTTTGTGAGGCACGACCTACCCTTCACAAAACCGTGCTGACTATCCCTAATCAATTTATTTCTCTCTAGATGCTTATAAATCCGATCCCTTATAATTCTTTCCAAGACTTTGCCCACAACAGAAGTCAGGCTCACCGGTCTATAATTTCCAGGATGGTCCCTACTCCCCTTTTTGAACAAAAGGACAACATTTGCCATCCTCCAGTCTTCCGACACTATACCTGTAGCCAACGACGACATGAAGATCAAAGCCAAAGGCTCTGCAATCTCCTCTCTAGCCTCCCAGAGAATCCTAGGGTAAATCCCATCTGGCCCAGGGGACTTAGCAATTTTCATACCCTCAAGATTCGCTAACACCTCCTCCTTATGAACCTCAATCCTGCCCAGTCTACAACTTGGTATCGCAGTATTCTCCCAGACAACATTGTCTTTCTCCTGCATGAATACTGACGAAAAATACTCATTCAGTGTCTCTCCTATCTCCTCAGGCTCCATGCACAACTTCCCACTGCTATCTCTGACTGGCCTTAATCTTGCCCTAACCAATCTTTTATTATTTATATACCTGTAAAAAGCTTTAGGATTCTCCTTAATCCTATCTGCCAAAGTCTTCTCGTGTCCTCTTCCAGCTCTTCTCAACTCCCTCTTTAGCTCCTTCCTGGCTAATTTATAGCTCTCCAGTGCCCTAACTGAGCCTTCACGTCTCATCATTATATAAGCCTCCTTCTTCCTCTTCACCAGGGATTCAACTTCCCTAGTACACCATGGTTCCCTCACTCGACCACTTCCTCCCTGCCTGGCAGGTACATATTCATTAAGGACATGGAGAAGCTGTTCCTTAAATATGCTCCACATTTCAGATGTCCCCAGCCCCTGCAATTTCCTGCTCCACCCTATGCATCCTAAATCTCTCCTAATAGCCTCATAATTACCTTTCCCCCATTTATAACTACTGTTATTCAGTACGTGCCCATCCCTTTCCATCACTAAGGTAAACGTAACCAAATTGTGGTCACTATCACCAAAGTGCTCACCCACCTCCAAGTCTAACACCTGGTCTGGTTCATTACCCAATATCAAATCCAATATAGCCTCACCTCTTGTTGGCCTATCTACATACTGAGTCATGAAACCTTCCTGCACACATTGAACAAAAAACTGACCCCTCTAACGTACTTGAACTATAGCTTTTCCAATCGATATTAGAAAAGTTAAAGTCCCCCATTACAACTACCCTGTTACTTCCACACCTATCCAGGATCAACTTTGCAATCCCTTCCTCTACTTCTCTGGAACTTTTTGGAGGCCTATAAAAAACTCCCAACAGTGTGACCTCTCCTTTCTTGTTTCTAATCTCAGCCACACTACCTCAGCAGACAAGTCCATATCAAACGTCTTTTCTGCCACCGTAATGCTGTCCTTAACTAACAATGCCACTCCTCCCCCTCTTCTACCACCACCTCTGCTCTGACTGAAACATCTAAACCCCGGAACCTGCAACAACCATTCCTGCCCCTGCTCTATCCACGTCTCTGAAATGGCCACAACATCGAAGTCCCAAGCACCAATCCAGGCTGCAAGTTCATCCACCTTATTGCGTATGCTCCTTGCATTAAAGTATACACACTTCAAAACACCCTCCCGTTTGCCACTATACTGCTGCGACCTAGAAACCTTATCCGTGACCTCCCTATTCACATCCTCCTGTATACTGGCACAACAATTCAGGTTCCCATCCGCCCCCTGAATCAGTTTAAACCCCCCTGAATAGCACTGGTAAATTTACACCCCAAGATATTGGTACCTCTCTGGTTCAGGTGCAGACCATCCCTCTTGTAGAGGTCCCACCTTCCCCAGAATGAGCCCCAATTGTCCAAATACCTGAACCCTTCCCTCCTGCACCATCCCTTTAGCCATGAGTTCAAATGTTCTCTCTCCCTATTCTTTTCTATGCTATCCCGCGGCACAGGTAACAAACCAGAGATAACCACTCCGTTTGTTTTAGCCCTAAGTTTCCACCCTAAGTCTCTGAATTTCTGCTTTATATCCCCATCCCTTTTCCTACCTACGTCATGGGTACCTACATGCACCACAACTTGGGGCTGGTTCCCCTCCCCCTTAAGGATCCCAAACACTATATAGGGCTTTGATAAGACCTCACCCATAGTGATCTTCGATCACTCACTGAAGGATAGATTCACTTGTCCTGGAGGTAGAGTAACCAAGGTTCACGAGATTGAATCCTAGGATGAGGGGATTCTCTTGTGAACAGGGATTGAGTAGACTGGATCTATAGCTTGAATAGTGTGCTGAAGTTTTAAATTCAGTTTGAGAGTGAGAGTGATAACCCTTGATTCCCTTACTGGTTAAAAATCTGTCCATCTTAGTCTTGAGCATAGTTAACCACCCAGTCTCTACAGCCCTCTGCAAGAAAGAATTCCACAGATTCACTCCCCTCTGAGAGAAGAAATTCCTCCTCATCTCTGAATTAATTGGGTGACTCCTTACTCTCAGATTGTGTCTTCTGATCCCAGACTCTTCCACAAGATAAAACAATCTCTCAGCTTCTACTCTGTTAAGCTCACTGAGAATCCGATATGTCTCAATAAGATCACCTCTCATTTTTCTAAACTCCACTGAGTACTGACCCAACTCCTCAAGCTCCCCTTGTAAGAAAATCCCTCCATACCCAGGATCAACCTTGTGAAATTTCTCTGGGCTCCTCCAACATCAGTGTATCTTTTTGTAGATAAGGGGATCAAAATTGTTCACAGTATTCCAGGTGTGGTCTGATTAGTGCTGTGTATAATTTTAACAAGACTTCCCTATTTTTATATTCCATTCCCTTTGAAATAAAGGCCGACATTCCATTTTCCTCCCAATTCCTGCTGATCTTCCCGACTAGCATTCTAGATTTAAACCAAGGACAAATTTGGCCTTAGTGGATTGGGCAGGAAGACTACAAGATGGGACATTTGATCAACAGTGGCAGATACTTCTGAGATATTGAAGTCGTCCTAAACTAAAATATATTCCTTAGAGAGGAAGAAAGATAGTTTGGGGGGGAAGGGGGGAGGGGGGAGACTTCCATGTCTAAGCAACAAAGCTAAGGATAGTATAAAGACAAAAACCAAGGGACACTGGAAAATTGAGAAGCTTTGGGATCTATACAAGAGGACATGAATGGAGCAGGAGTGGGTCATCCAGCTTCTCGAGCCTGCCCCACCATTCAATAAGATCATGTTCCACTTTCCCGTCTTCTCCCCATAACCCTTAATTCCCTTGTCTATCAGAAATCTATCTACCCGTGACTTAAATATATTCAGCGAGGTAGCCTCCACCACTTCAATGGGCAGAGAATTCCAGAGACTCACCACCCTCTGAGAGAAGAAGTTCCTCCTGAACTCCGTTCTAAACTGATTCCAACCACCTCCCCCCCCCCCTTATTCTGAGGCTGTGCCCTCTTGTTCTGCTATCCTTTCTAAGCAGAAAGAATCTCTCTACCTCTGTCCTATCCAGCCTCTTCATTATCTTATAAGTCTCTATAAGATCCCCCCTCAGCCTTTTAAACTCCGACGAGTACAGACCCAATCTATTCAATCTCTCTTCATAAGCTAACCAGATTCCTTTGTATGTTCACAGCTTCCCAAGATATCATCATTTAAATAATCCTCTTCCTTTTTGTTTTTTATAACAAAGTGGAGAATTTCCCATTTAGCCATTTAGTTATGCTGCATCTGCCATATGTTTCCACTCACTCAACTTGTCTAAATCACCTTAAATCCTCCTTGCAGCCTCCCTACATCTCACAATTCCACCCAGAGTCATCAGCAAACTCGGAATTGTTACATTTGGTTCCCCATCCAGGTCATTTATAAATGATGTGAATAGCTGGGCCCAAGCACTGATCCCTGCGGTACCCCACAAATCACTGCCCTGCCGCTCTGAAAAACACCTATGTATTCCCACTCTCTGTTTCCGTCTGTCAATCAATTCTCGATCCATGCCAATACTTTACCCCATGTACTTTCATTTTGCCCACTAACTTCTTGTGAGGAGATGAATAACATGTCAGAAATTTTCATAGGATCATAGAACCCTATCGTGCAGCCCATTGAGTCTGCACCGAACAGAATCCCACTCAGGCCCTATCCCCATTACCCTATTTAGTACATCCACTAATCCCTCTAACTTACACATCCCGGGACACTAAGGGGCAATTTCTTAGCATGGCCAATCAACCTAACCCACACATCTTTGGACTGTGGCAGGAAACCAGAGCACCCGGAGGAAACCCACGCAGACATGAGGAGAATGTGCAAACTCCAAACAGGCAGTGAACCAAACTGGGAATCAAACCTAGGACCCTGGAGCTGTGAAGCAGCAGTGCTAATCACTGTGTTACCGTGCCGCCCATGTTGGGGGACACAATCTTTAGTGAGAGGGAGGAACTGAAGGAAATCAGTATTATTAGCAGTGAAATGGGATTGAGGAAATTAATGGGATTGAAGGATAAATGGCGAAAGCTTGATAACCTTCAGGAAGTGTCTCTGGAAATGATTGATTGGAGATCATTTTCCGAGATTCTGTAGGCTCTGGAACAGTTCCTTCGGATTGGAGAATAGTGAACGTAACCACAGTATTATAAAGGGAGGCAGAGAGAAAACAGAATTATAAACCAGTCAGCCTCACATCGGTTGTGGGAAGATTCAAAGACATGGAGGATGCAGTGGATAAATGGGAGGTTATCGTCTTCGATAGCAAAAACAGGGAAGCAGATTACTGTCTGAATGGCAATAAATCGGGAGTGGGGAATTTGCAGTGAGACCTGGGTGTCCTCATTCACTGAAAGTCAGAGTGCAGGTGCAGCAGGCAGTAAAAGAAGCAAATGGTATATTGGCCTTCATAGCGAGAGGATTCGAATACAGGACAGGGATGTCTTGCTGCAGGGCCTTGGTGAGTTTTATGCAGTTTTGTCTTCTCTTTCTGAGGAAGGACATTCTTCCAATAGAAGGAGTGCAGCAAAGTTTTATCAGTCTCCTGGGATGGCAGGACTGATGTATGAGGAGAGGTTGCTTTAGTTAGGATTATATTTGCTGGAGTTTGGAAGAATGGTGAGGGGCGGGGGGGAGGGGAGCTGTTCTCATGGAAACCTGTAAAAGTTTGAACAGAGCTGGATGGAGTAGATGCAGGAAGGATGCTCCTGCTACTGGGGGAGTCCAGAATCAGTACTCATAGTCTAACGAAATCGGTTAACCCTTTTAGGACAGAGATGAGGAGAAATTTCTTCACCCGGAGATGGTAAGCCTGTGGAATTCATGGCCACTGAAAGCAATTGAGGCCAAAATTTTATATGTTTTCAAGAAGGATTAGATACAGCTCTTGGGATGATTGGGATCAAAGAATATACGGGGAAGGGGGGATCAGGCAATTGAGTTTGATGATCAGTCATGATGATAACGAATAGCAAAGCAGGCTTGAAGGGCTGAATGGTCCTTTTACGTTTTTACATCAACAGCCTTCTAAAAGTCCAAATACACCACATTTGATGGTTCTCCCTTATCTATTCCACAAGTTAAACCCTCAAAAAGCTCCAGTAGATTTATTAAGCATGATTTGCCTTTCCTAAACCCATCCTGGCTTTGACCAATCCCGTTAATGCTTTCCAAATGTTCTGCTATCTTGACTTTGATAATAAACTCTGGCATCTTCCCCACAATTGAGTCAGGTTGACTGGTCTGGAATTCTTCCTGTTTTCTCTCTTCCCTTTTTAAATAGTGTGGTTACATTTGCTACTCCCCAAATGTAAAACTGCTCTAGAGTCCAGCGAATTTTGAAAGATGACCACCAATACATCCAATATTTCCATGGCCGCATCCTTAAATTCATTGGGACGTCAATTATAAGGCCCTGGCAATTTGTCAGTCTTTAACCCACAAATTTCCGCAGCACCATTTTCCTACTAATACTGATTTCCTTCAACTCCCCCCTCTCACTAGACCCTTGGCTGCCTAACATTTCTGGGAGATTACATGAAGACATGTCTTTTGTGAAGACAGAACCAAAGTTTGTGTTCAATTCTTCTGCCATTTCTTTGTTCCCTTTTCTTTTGTCACAGGCCCCCAGATATGGCAATTTTATATGTCTCGTGACCAGTAGGATAACCGCAGGGATTACTGTTTTATCCCGGCTGTTCACAATGTATATAAATGACCTGACCCAAATCCCCCAAACATTTCCAGGTTTGCTGATGACACAAACTGGGTGGAATTGTGAGTTGTGAGCAGGAGGCAAGGGAGCTTTGAGGTGAATTAGATAAGTTGACAGCGAGCGATACCATCCTTGAATTGAAAAAAGTAATTTTTAATGTGGATTTGTGAAATTCATTGGGTTTTTTGAGAATGTGATTATGAGATTGGTAAAGGAGGACTTTGTCGACAGGAGTGTATGGGCCATCTCCATTTCAAGTGTCGTTCATTCCTTATTGATCCTTTTAATATAACTGTCTTGCTCATCCATCTCAGAGGACATTTCAGAATCAACCATCCAGTGGCTCTGGAGTCACATGTAGGCCAGACCAGGTAAGGACGACAGATTTCCTTCCCAAAAGGGACATTAATGAACCAGATGGGTTTTTATAACAGTTGACAATGGTTTCATGGTCACCATTACTGAGATTAGCTTTTAATTCCCGATTTATTCAGTAAATTTGAATTCCATCAGCTGTCATTATGGAACTGAACCCACATCCCCAGGTAGTGGCCACTATGCCACTACCTCCTTCTTAAACATTAGGCTCTCAAGCCCAGTCAATTCACCTTATCACCCACACACTTCTCATTCCCATCCATGCCAGCTCATGCCAACTCATGACCCCTCCCACCCGTTCCCTATGGCCCCTCATACTCCTTGTCATGCCAATCTATGTCCACATTCATCCTCAGTGGCACCTATACACTCAATGCTAACTCATGGTTCTTTTGTAGCCTCTATGCCAACCGATTGTCAACTCATCCCCCCTGCCCCAACCCTTCCTTTTCCCAGTCATCCATTATCCGACATGGGCACAAAGTAAGTGTCCAAATACCTTTTACAAACTTCACTGTATATAAAAAAAATTGTCCTATTCATAGAATCTCATTCAACACATTTAACTCCTCTCAAGTACTTAATCCCTCAGAAAAACAAGCAGTTGTTTTCATCATCCCACATTAACCCTTTAATCTTTCAGCTATCAATCAAACTGTGAATTTGTGCCCCCTCAATGCCAATAATGGTAAGTTATGGAATCCAGCCAAGAGGTGATAATATTATAATAGTATGGAGTCAACAAAACAATTATTTACATTGCGAGAACAAATTTATTTCAACAGTCAGATACAGGCAGGCAGTTTTTTAATTGTTAAAGGGCTGGCCATTTAAATAACTTGACAGCTTGACTGTACTACAGATCTTACTCACCCTGCAAGAGCAGTTAGCATTTCTCTAATGACTTGTAATTCCGACACTGCAGATAAGACCCTTACTCCACAGTTTGTTTAAAATCTGAGTTTGGGTTTCCGTGTGTGGGAGTCACATCCTAACCCTGTCACCCCTATTATCCCAGGAAAAACAGGACTTTCTTTTTAAATAGAAGTGGAAGTAGGCCAATCAGCCTCTCTAGCCTGCTTCACCATTCAATACAATCAAGGGATCTGTTAGTGTTTCAAATTCTACATTCCCATTCACCCCGATTTCATTCCCTTGTTTAGCAAAAATCTATCTACTAGATCTTTGCTAAAGATCCCTGTAGAGATAGGGCCTGGGATTGGATCGTTGCCAGTGCAGACTCGATGGACTGAATGGCCTCTTTCCGCACTGTACGAATTCTATGATTCTATGAGTGGATCCTTGTTGAGAGTTAGCATGGATACATGGGCTGAATGGCCTCCTCCTCAGCTGCAATCAGAAAGGAGCAGAGAGAGGGATAAAGAGGTTGAGGGACTTTGATTGATAATGATCCTGTGAAGCACTTGGTTGCTTCACTCTGTTGAAGATGCTATATAAATGCAAGTTGTTGTTATTTTGGCAAAATCACAGAACGATGCAGCATAGAAGAGGACATTCAGCCCATCATGCCTGCGCTAGCCCTTTAAAGAGGTAATACCACTCCCATGCCCTTTCCCCATAGTCCCTTTCCTGTATTAATCCAATTCCCTCTTTGAAAGTTATTCTAGAGTCTGCTTCCCTGCCCATTCAGTAAGGACACTCCAGATTGCAACATCTCAGGAAAGTATGTATCCCCATCTTCCCTTGATTCAACTTTCCAATCTAAAGTCGTATCCTCTGATCATCGACCTCTCTGTCCCACCAAAAATACTTACTCTCAATTTCCATAGAAACATACAAAATTACAGCTCAGAAACAGACCTTTTGGCCCTTCTTGTCTGTGCTGAACCATTTTTTGCCTAGTCCCACCGACCTACACTTGGAGCATATTCCTCCATGCCCCTCTCATCCATAAACTGGTCCAAATTTTTCTTAAATATTAAAAGTGATCCCGCATTTACCACTTTATCCGGCAGCTTATTCCACACTCCCACCTCTCTCTGTGTGAAGAATCCCTCCCAATATTCCCTATAAACCTTTCTCCTTTCACCCTTAATCCATGCCCTCTGGTTTTTTTTTTCTCCCCTAACCTCAGTGGAAAAAGCCTACTTGCATTCACTCTATCTAAACCCATCAAAATCTGATACACCTCTATCAAATCTCCCCTCATTCTTCTACACTCCGGAGAATAAAGTCCTAACCTATTCAATCTTTCTCTGTATCTCAGCTTCTCAAGTCCCGGCAACGTCTTCGTAAACCTTCTCTGCACTCTTTCAACCTTATTAATATCCTTCCTATAACTAGGTGACCAAAATTGTACACAATGCTCTAAATTTGGCCTCACCAATGCCTTATATAACCTTACCATAACACTCAAACTTTTATAATCGATACTCCGATTTATAAAGGCCAATGTACCAAAAGCACTCTTTACGACCCTATCGTGAATCAAAAGTCCCCCATGATTGTGGAATCTCCTTGATGTGTTCTTTCCGAATAGCACCTCCACCCATCTGGTGGCACAGTGGTTAGCATTGTAGCCTCAAAGTGCCAGGGACCCAGGTTCGATTCCCAGCTTGTGTCACTGTCTGTGCAGAGTCTGCACGTTCTCCCTGTCTCTGTGTGAGTTTCCTCCGGGTGTTCCGGTTTCCACCCACAGTCTGAAAGATGAGCTGGTTAGGGTGCGTTGGCCGTGCTAAATTCTCCCTCAGTGTACCCAAACAGGGGATTCTCACGGTAATGTGATTGCAGTGTTAACTTGTGACACTAACAAATAAACTAAAAATCTCCAGTGATTGTAATGCTGAGACAATTTGGTCCTCTCTCAGTCGCTGAGACTTACTGTGAGATGTTGAAATAGTTTTATTGGACGGGAAGCCACCTGTTGTCTGGTGAAGGGTTGCGGAGTGGAGCAGTGGCGGTGAGGGGAGGGGGAGTTACTGCAGCTGCTGGCTCGGTCTCCAGCCCCTCCTCCCTTCGCTGCTTGCCTGCTCTGTGACGGACCCTCAGAAACCCAGCCTCTCTCCAACACTCAGCTTAACAGCTCTGAAAGAATTGCTGGGATTTCCGACTTTATCCAGCGCGGAGAACACAGGAAGAGCGAGAGAGAGAGAGGGACACAGACGAAGTGGGAATTACAGGGACACTACACAGCTATCCGAGCAGCAGCAAGTGGAATCACTTGGGGATCCATGAAGATTTCCAGCCAGTCCCAGCGCTGGGAGGATGGAACAAGTTCAGGGGAAAGCTCAGGGCAATGAACTCCGACAGAACAAGGGGAAGAGAGTGAAGAGGCCGCCCTGCCAACTGCAACTGCCTGGTCCCATCCACAGGTAGGGTGAATGGGAAGGGCGGTTGGCGAGGTGGGGAGGGGGGGGGGGGGTAAGCTGGCAGTATTTCCAAATCTCACTCGCTCTTACTGCGCAAAGGAAATTGTCACACACCCATTACGGCACCACTCACAAGTCATCATCATCATCATCAATCAGGGAGGGAGACAACACAGCGCAAGGGATTGGGGAAAGGAGGCAGGAGCAATAGTGCTGGGGTGAGGGGGCAGGAGTGAGGGTACGGGGGGGTGAGGGAGGTGAGGGAGATGAGTGTGAGAGGGGCGAGGGTGAGGGGATAAGAGGGTAGGGGTGAGGGGACGGGTGTCGGGGCGGAGTGAGGGGATGGGTGAAGTGAAAGGGTGTTGGTGGGGGTCAGGGGAGTGTGAGAGGGTGTGGGTGGGGGGGCAGGGATGGGGGAGCGAGGGGAGAGATGGGAGCGAAGGGAGGATGGGAGTGTTGTGGTGAGATGAGGGGGTGGAGGTGACAGGAATGGGAGTGGGGGTGGGTGGGGGAGGGTGTGAGGGGACATGGGTGAGGGGGGATGGGGATGAGAGTACGGAGTGAGGGGGGTGGAGGTGCAGGGAGATGGAAGTGATGGAGCAGGTGAGGGGAACGGGAGTAAGGTTGTAGGGGTGAGGGGAGATGGGGGTGAGGAGGTTTGGATGAGAAGCGGGGTGAAGGGTAAAGGGGCAGAGAGGAAAATGGGGTACGTGGATGTCAGAGAAGGGGGATACGTGCCTGGGATAAGACTGGGGTAAGCTGGGGTAAGCTGGAGTACACTGGGGTAGGCTGGGGTAAGACCTGGGGTAGACTGGGGTCAGGCTGGGGTAGACTGGGATACGACTGGGGTAGGCTGGGGTAAGGCTGGGGTAAGGCTGGGGTAAGGCTGGACTGGGATAACGACTGGGGTAAGGCTGGGGTGGGTCAGGCTGGGGTCACTGGGGTAAGGCTGGGGTAAGGACTGGGGTCAGGCTGGGGTCAGGCTTGGGACTGGGGTACAGGCTGGGGTAAGACTGGGGTAAGGCTGGGGTAACGACTGGGGTCATGCTGGGGTCAGGCTGGGGTAAGGCTGGGGTAAGACTGGGAAGGCTGGGGTACGACTGGGGGCGTGGGGTAAGGCTGGGTCAAGCTGGGGTAAGGCTGGGGTAAGGGGGTCACGGCTGGCTGGGGTCATGGGGTAACTGGGGTCAGGCTGGGGGTCCTGGGGTAAGGCGGGGGTAAGGCTGGGATAACGACTGGGGTCAGGCTGGGGTCACTGGAGGTCAAGGGGGGGTAAGACTGGGGTAAGGCTGGGGTAAGGCTGGGGTCAGGCTGGGTAGACTGGGGTAAGACTGGGTAGGCTGGGGTAAAGGGTTGGGAAGGCTGGTCGACTGGGGTCAGGCTGGGGTCAGGCTGGCTGGTAAGACTGGGGTAAGGCTGGGGTAAGACTGGGTAAGGCTGGGGTAAAGACTGGGATAGCGACTGGGTCAGGCTGGGGTTAAGCTGGGGTAGGCTGGGGTAAGACTGGGGTCAGGCTGGGTCAGGCTGGGGTAAGGCTGGGGTAAGGCTGGGGTCAGGCTGGGGTAAGACTGGGGTAAGACTGGGGTAGGCTGGGGTAGACTGGGGTTGGGGTTAACAGGCTGGGGGCAGGCTGGGGTCAGGCAAACTAGGGTAAGGCGGGGTAAAGACTGGGTATCCTGGGGTAAGACTGGGATACGACTGGGTCAGGCTGGGGTCAGGCTGGGTAAGGCTGGGGTCAATCTGGGGTAAGATGGGGTAAGAAATGGGGTAAGATGGGTAAGACTGGGGTAAGGATGGGTAAGGCTGGGGTCAAGCTGGGTAAGGCTGGGGCTCCAAGCTGGGTAAGGAATGGGGTAAGACTGGGGTAAAGGATGGGGTAAGGCTGGGTCAAGCTGGGGTAAGGATGGGTAAGACGGGGAGGATGGTAAGACTGGGTAAGGCTGGGGTCAGGCTGGGGTCAGGGTTGGGTAAGGCTGGCTTGGGGTCAGGCTGGGTCAGGGTTGGGTAAGGCTTGGGTAAGGCTCAGCTGGGGTCAGGTCTGGGTAAGGTCTGGGGGTCAGGCTGGGGTAATGGCTGGGGTATGACTGGGGTAAGACCTGGGGTCAGGCTGGGGTGAAGGCTGGGTCAAGGCTGGGTCTTCTGGGGTAGACTGGGGTCAGGCTGGGTCGGCTGGGGTAGGCAGGCTGGGTAAGACTGGGTACAGGCCCTGGGGTCAAGGCTGGGGTAAGGAGCTGGGATCAGGCTGGGGTCAGGCTGGGGTCCAGGCTGGGGTAAGGCTGGGGTAGGCTGGCTGGCTGGGATCAGCTGGGGTCAGGCTGGTTCAGGCTGGATCAGGCTGGGTCAGGCTGGGGTCAGGCTGGGATCAGGGGGATCTGGGCTGGGGTCAGGCTTGGGTAAGGCTTGGGTCAGCTGGGGTAAGACTGGGTCATAGGCTGGGTACAGAACTGTGATCAGGCTGGGGTCAGGCTGGGATCACGCTGGGGTAGCTTGGGTAAGGCTGGGGTCAGGCTGGGGTAAAGACTGGGTCAGGCTGGGGTAAGACTGGGGTCAGGCTGGGGTAATGCTGGGATCACCTGGGTAAGGCTGGTATCAGGCTTGGGTAAGCTGGGGTCAGGCTGGGGTGGGTCCAAGACTGGGGTTTAGGCAGACTGGAGTCTGGGGTAAGGCTGGGATCAGGGCTGGAGTAAAGGCTGGGGTCAGCTGGGGTCAGGCTTGGGTAAGGCTGGGTAGGCTGGGATCACGCCTGGTCAGGCTGGGATCAGGCTTTGGGTAACTGGGTATGGCTAGGGGTCAGGCTGGGGTAAGACTGGGGTTAGGCTGGGGTAAGGGAGTCAGGCTGGGTGAGGCTGGGATCAGGGGGTCAGGCCTGGGTCAGGCTTGGGGTAAGGCTGGGGTCCAGGGGGTCTGGGGTAAGGCTGGGGTCAGGCTTTGTAAGGCTGGGGTCAGGCTGGGGTCTGGGGTCCTGGGATCAGGCTGGGATCAGGCTTGGTTCAGGCTGGGATCAGGCGCTGGGGTCAGGCTAGGGTCATGCTGGGATCAGCTGGGTCAGGCTTGGGGTCAGGCTTGGTAAGGCTGGGGTAAGACGGGGGTCAGGCTGGTGTGGGGTCAGGCTGGGGTAAGTGGCTTGGGTCAAACGCTGTGAGAGGCTGGTATCAGGCTTGGGTAAGGCTGGGGTCGGCTGGGGTAAGACTGGGTCTGCTGGGTCAGGGGGGTAAAAGCTGGAGTAAGGCTCAGCGCTGGGTTCAGGCTTTGCTGGGTAAAGCTAGGGTCAGGCTGGGGTGGGTCAGGCTGGGGTCAGGCTTGGCTAGGGCTGGGGTCAGGCTGGGGTCGGCTGGGGTAGACTGGGGCTAAGGCTGGGTCTGGGGTCAGGCTCTGGGGTCAGGGGGTAAGGCTGATCTAGGCTTGGGTAGGCTGGGTTCAGGCTGGGGTCAGGCCTCAGGCTGGGATCGACCTGGTCAGCTGGGGTAAGGCTTGGGGTCCAAGGCTGGGGTAAGCTGGGGTCAGGCTGGGTCAGGCTGGGGTAAGACTGGGGTCGGCTGGGGTAAGACTGGGGTGAGACGGGTAAAGACGGTAAGGCTGGGTAGGCTGGGGTCAGGCTGGGGTCAGGCTGGGTCGGCTGGGTTAAAGCTGGAGTCGGCCTGGGGTAGACTGGGGTGCGACGGGGTAGACGGGTACCGCTGGGGTAAGGCTGGTCCGCTGGGGTAAGGCCTGGGGTCCAGGCTTGGGGTAAGTAGACTGGGGTCACGGCTGGGGTCAGGCTGGGTAAAGCTGGGGTCAGGCTGGGGTCAGGGGTAACTGGGGTAAGGCTGGGGTCAGGCTGGGGTAAGAGCTGGGGGTCAGGCTGGGGTAAGACTGGGGTCCAGCTGGGGTCAGCTGGGGTCAGGGTGGGGTAAAGCTGGGGTCAGGCTGGGTAGAACTGGGGTAATGGGTTAAGCGACGGTAAGGCGGGGGTAGGCCTCGGGTCAGGCTGTAAGCGGGGTCAGGCTTGGGGTAAGGCTGGGCTGGGGTCAGGCTGGTGGTAAACTGAGGGTCAGGCTGGGTAAGACTGAGCGGGAGACGGGGTAAGGCTGGGGTCAGGCTGGGTAAGGCTCAGGCTGGGGTAAGACTGGGGTCACTGGGGTCAGGCTGGGGTAAGACTGGGGTGCAGACGGGGGTAAGAACGGGTAAGGCTGGGGTAAGCTGGGGGTAAGACTGGGGTCAGTGGCGGTCAGGCTGGTAAGGCTGGGTCAGGCTGGGGTAAATACGGGGGGTAAGGACGGGTAAGGCTGGGGTCATGCTGGGGTAGACTGGTGTCAGGCGGGGTAAGGCTGGGGTCAGCTGGGGGCTGTAAAGGCAGGCTGGGGTAAGACAGGCTGGGGTAAGACAGGCTGGGGTAATACTGGGGTCCAAGCTGGGGTAGGGAGAATGGGTAGATTAGTGTTTTGGGCTGGGATAATGGGGCGGGGGCGTGTGCTTGGATAAGGGGGCTGGGATGTGTAGCAAAGGGGGGGTCTGGAGCAAGGGGGAGTGGGGTGGCTGTCCAGAATGTGCACATTAAAGGATTGGAGTCGGTGAAAGGTAATGGATTTGTGCTAGTCGGGTGAATGGGTACGGGTTGGCTGGGCGAAAGGAGCTTAGAGAAATGGGGTACGGGTGGCTGTAAGACGGATCGTAACAAGAATTTAAAAAAGTACAGCACAGGAACAGGCCCTTCGGCTCTCCAATTTGTGCTGACCACTGACTAAAAAAAAAAACATCATCTGCTCTTAACTCATCTGTATCCCGACGGCTGGGTATGGGTAAGAGGGAGTAAAGGTTGGGGTAAATGGGTGATTAGATAGAGTGGGTCGTCGGGGATCAGGGGAATGGGTAAATGGATTCAGTGGGGTCAGGGGAATGGATACATGGATTCATTGGGGTTGGGGAATGGGGTTAATGGATTCTGGGATCATGGGGATAAATGGATTCAGTGGGTCGGGGGAATGGGGTAAATGGATTTAGTGGATCTGGGGAAATGGGGTAAATGGATTCAGTGAGGTCGGGGAATGGGGTAAATGGATTCAGTGGGATCTGGGGAATGGGTTAAATGGAATCAGTGAGGTCGGGGGAATGGGGTAAAGGATTAGTGGGTCGGGGGAAATGGGTAAATATATCCGTGGGTCGGGGAATGGGGTAAAATGGAATTCAGTGGGGGTCGGGGAATGGGTAAATGGATTCAGTGGGGTCGGGGGAATGGGGTAAATGGATCAGTGGGGTCGGGGGAATGGGGTAAATGGATTCAGTGGGATCAGGGGATGGGGTAAATGGATTCAGTGGGGTTGGGGAATGGGGTAATGGATTCTGGGGTTGGGGGAATGGGGTAAATGGATTCAGTGGGATCGGGGGAATGGGTAATGGATTCAGTGAGGTCGGGGGAATGGGTAAATGGATTCAGTGGATCAGGGAATGGGGTTAATGGATTCGTGGATCAGGGGAAGGGGTAAATGGATTCAGTGGATCAGGGAATGGGGTAATGGATTTAGTGGGTTGGGGAATGGGTACAATGGATTCAGTGGATCAGGGGAATGGGGTAAATGGATTCAGTGGGGTTGGGGGATGGGGTAAAATGGATTCAGTGGATCAGGGGAAGGGGTAATGGATTCAGTGAGGTCGGGGGAATGGGTAAATGGATCAGTGTGGTTGGGGGAATGGGGTATGGATTCAGTGGGGTCTGGGGAATGGGGTAATGGATTCAGTGAGGTTGGGGAAATGGGGAATAGATACAGTGGGGTCGGGGGAATGGGGTAAATGGATTCAGTGGGATCAGGGGAATGGGATAAATGGATTCAGTGGGGTTGGGGGAATGGGGTTAATGGATTCAGTGGGATCAGGGGAATGGGATAAATGGATTCAGTGAGGTCGGGGGAATGGGGTAAATGGATTTAGTGGGATCTGGGGAATGGGGTAAATGGATTCAGTGAGGTCGGGGGAATGGGGTAAATGGATTCAGTGGAGGTAGGGCAGAGAGAGAGGGTTGTGGGGAGGGGGCACTGAGTTTAATGATATTTCTGTATCAGTCAGAGTGTCACCTCTAGACTTCATGATAGTGACCTCCTGACTTTTATCTCACACTAGGTCCTGCTTCTCTATCGCTCCTGTGCTCACTGACTACACTAACTCCTGGTTAAACCATATCTGTTTTAAAATTCTCAATCCTTATTTCCATTCTCTCCTGAAGCTCACCCCTCCCTATCTCTGACA